>JADRCD010205033.1:0-19225 GCA_019843815.1 Montemys delectorum | reverse complement strand
AAAAAAACCAAAAGCAGGTAAACTTGAAGTTTAATTGTAACTGTGGTCTACTTTATATATTTCTTTGTTGTCTGAGCTGTTGGTCTGTTTTGGGCTTAGGCTATTTGTTTTTAGATAGGAAAAGTTAAAATTCTATAGAAGCAAATAGTAAGAAGAAATGAAAGATATATAAGGAGCCAAAGATCTGAGGGTGGAGGAGGGAGAGCACTCCGTCATAATTTGTACACCCATGGGAAAAGCCAATTCTGTACTAAAAGGAAGCCCCTTAGGAAGAATTCAAGACTATCCCAACTACAGCTATTAAGCCATGAGTGGGAGGAACTGATCACTTTTTGAATTCTATTTAAGGCCCATCCCATGAGATAGAACCTAATACTGACAGTGTCATTGAGACCAAGAACACTTGGCTAGATAGGCCCTACAATGGGGAAACCTATTACCCTGCTAATAGACATAGCAATAAACAACTCCGAATGACATACTGCTCCGCTGGTGGATCAGTGAGTACACGGCTCAACTCTAATTGAAGACATGAAATGGTGGTTTGGCAGGGGAGATTTGATAGAGAATGCCTTCCACTGGCCTAACTAGTTCCATTAGGTTCCCTTGTGAGCTCTGAATTAGCCCTCTTACCCTTTCCTTTTGAGTCCCTTTGAATTCCAGTTACCACCAGAACTGAGAGCTAAGCATCTCTGCGGCGTGAGACTCAAACTCCCCCAAGTAGCCAGTGAGCCTACAGATGGTACCCAAGCAGGGGCAGTTATCTGCAATTTTCCCAGAGCACAATTGATCATCTCATAATGAACAAATGTCTCTCTGAAGGGACAGCAGGTGCGACCATTCGGCACCCAGAGCTAGGACGGGGCAGCGATCAACCGGACCATGCTTTGCCCAGGACTGTCACTACACCACCTCCTACTCCTTCGGGGCCCAGGATTTGCTCTCCTCAACTCAGTGCTGGCACCAAGGATGGACTTATGATCACTGGATCCTTTTGTTTGCTTCTTTACCCGACATGCTCACATTAAATACATCTCTGAACTCTGCTTTTCACTACAATTAGTCTCTTGAAGTGGAATATTGGAATGAGTGGCAAAGCCTAAACTAGTGGGCCTCTGACACAGCGTTTTTCCTGAAAACCTCCGGTTACAGTAGAGCAATGGAATAGAACTATCCTTTAGGGAGAGCTTGGCGCTTTTATTCTGAGAGACTACTGTAATTCCCTGCCAATTTTTAAAAATAAAAAACTTATAACTGTCTTTAAAATATTTGGAGGCCTTTGTTTTAATGAAAAACATGCTATTTCAGTCATGATTTTAAAAGTTGATTTTCAAGTTTAACAGAATAATTCATCTACCTTTGCTTTATATATGTATTTTTTTAATTGAGCTTTGTAAATTATCCAGGATTGGGAAGTGGTATGAAGTGTAAATATATTAAACTCCTTTCCTTAAGAAGCAAAGTTTAGAATAGGTTAGACTCTATTCATCAAAATTTGAGGAATACAGTGGTAGATGTTAGAGAACTGCTTGATTCCTTGTCATTATCCTTTGGAGACCGGGTTTTGCTATGCATCCTAGGCTGGGCCCAAACTTGCTATGTCACTCAGGCTGCTCTGGAATTCATGGTCCTGTCGCATTTTTTCCTAATGGAGTGTTAGAATTATGGGTACATGTCACTGTTGACAGCTACATAAATAAGTCCTAGGGGTTCAGGATGGCTTCTCAAAGGGAGAACACGAAAGAATAGCTAAGAACCGTGTCCATTGAAGAGATGGAGTTTAATTTTAGTGTTCCTTTCTGCCTGATCTCTCTGTTCAACTACAGGTCTCTCTGTCCTTTTAGTTCTTCAACTGGAAGATGGGGTTTTGAAAGTAATAGCGACTGCCATTCCGGATTGCCGAGAAACTAGGCAAGGCAATATCTGTAACATGATTAAAATGCTGTCTGGGGTAGGAAAAGCTGGAGATCCTCCCTAATCAGAGCAAGTCAGTCCTTACCTGGAGCGGAAGAGAAGCAGCAGGGAGGCATAGCGTTTGCAAGGTTCAGAAACTGAACCTTGTGGGCTGGTGAAAGAGTCGCAGGAGTCTGAAGGAGTTGGGCCACATGGGTCCCATCTCAGGCTCAGGCTGACATGGAAAGTCAGGCAGTTCATAGACCAGGTCCTAATCTGTGAGCAGTGAAGTTCTTTCCCTGAAGCAGCCACACACAGTGCATCTCCTAACTCGTGTGTACTTAACCATGTTAACTCAATGCAGCCATTCAAGTATTTTGCATTTTGTTAGTCATTTTCCCACTTTTAAAGTACATATTATAATCTTTAAGGATTGTACAGAGTACAGAGAGAAACCTTGGCTGCAATTCCAACCCAAAGAGGTTGTATGTCTCTTTCTTCTAGCTCAGAACAATGTTCACCTTTTGAGATTTGTATGTTCCTTTAGTCAAAAACATTGTCCAAAAAATAAGAGCAGTCCTTCAGAGAGATTCAAGAAAATCTTTGGAGCAACTGTTGTTTCTCAAGTATGTCTGTGAGCAAATATGTTAAAACCCACCATCTCCATCATCCTCTGTGTCCACCGCTATAGAAAACAGTCCCCTGACCATGCTAGAGGAAGCCCTCTCTTGTGTAATTAAGTTTAAAACTGGGTGGTGGTGGCACACGCCTTTAATCCCAGCACTCTGGAGGCAGAGACAGGTAGATCTCTGTAAGTTTGAGGACAACCTGATCCACAGAAGTGAGTTCCAGGACAGCCAAAGCTACACAAAGAAACCCTGTCTTGAAGAGGAAAGCCAAAAAAAAAAAAAAAGGAAAAAGAAAAGGTAATAAACTACTGTGTAGTTTCCACCGCTTAAGATGCTGATTCATTCCTTCTCATTTTATATTACTTTATTTTATCACAAGTTCTTGCTACGTTATAGCAGGACAACTTTGTCACACTCATCAGCGGTGTAAATAATGACATAGAGTCTTTTCAGTATTTTAAAGCTTAGGCCTTTCAGTGAGCGCAGACTCTAAGCTATCTCTTAAACTTATCTATCTTGCAACTATGTTCTGCCTCGTAGCTATCGCTGTACCTCTCTGCTCCTCTGGGGACGAAGCACCCTGTTCCCTCCACAACTGCCTCTTGGCTTTCCCATGTCTAGTTTGTCCCCAGCATCCGTGTCTCTGTCTCTCTGTCTCTCTGTCTCTGTCTCCCTCTCAGAAGCTCAGCCCTTCACTTCCTGTCCAGCTATTAGCCATCAGCTCTTTATTAGAGCCAAATCAGATACAATTCTAAGTTGCCTCTAGGTTAGTGAAAAGGATGAATATTTACAAAATAAAAGACCAATGATGGGCCATAGAAATAACAATACCGGGCTGGTGAGATGGCTCAGCGGGTAAGAGCACTGACTGCTCTTCCGAAGGTCCTGAGTTCGGATCCCAGCAACCACATGGTGGCTCACAACCACCCGTAATGAGATCTGACGCCCTCTTCTAGTGTGTCTAAAGACAGCTACAGTGAATTACGTCAGCGTGAGCGGGGCCAGCAGCGCTCCTGAGTTCAATTCCCAGCAGCCACATACATGATGGCTCACGGCCATCAGTACAGCTACAGTGTACTCATACACATAAAATAAATAAAATAAATCTTTTTTAAAAAAAAAAAAGTCACAAAGTGTTTGCTCCTCCTTCAAAACCTTGGAAATGTCTGGCCCGTTCTATTCTAAGTTTTCTGAACAGGTGAAGACAGACTTGACTCTTAAAAAGCAGTTGGTACTCATACTGTTTTCCTGTGATTGTCTTAGCAAAGGGTCAAAAGCCGGATAATAAACAGAGGATGCTAACTGCCTCACAGGTCTCTTAGCAAGGTTGTGTTCCCTCTAGTTACTGTGGAAGTAACACTTGTTCATCTCTCTCCTGCCTTCTCGTAGCCTCAGACTATGCAGGCCCATCATTCCAATATTGATGTCCCAAGTCGACCCCTCTATGCTGGCCTCTCTTTTTCTAATAATTTCCTCTCTTTATAAGGATTCCAAGCCATATTGGATTAAAGCTCACCCTCATGAACTCATCTTAAATTTTATTGCTGCTATAAAGATTTTTATGACCCAAAACAGAGAGAACTCAAGGCACGGGTCAAAACTCAGCACATTTTTTATCAGGTCATGAATGAATTTGTAACGGTAGTCCAGATCAATTAATGTATGAGAATTCTTCAAGGTTCTGAGAAATGAGGTAGGAGAAGTGACTGTTTGCCAAACAATGAGTTTAGAGCTTCTCTAACTTGAAAGACTGGAAGATAGGAGAGCTGTCCATGCTTAGGTTGTGGAAAATATATTTACTTAGCCATAACCCTTCCTTGCTAGCTCGGTATTCAAAGTCTCAAAGAACTTGAATGTTTTAGTAATATCCCTTGGCCACTCAGCCCAGTAGAACAAGAACCTCCCCCCTGGCAGCTGGAACTGCCCATTCAGCAAGGTCAGACTTAGGATGTTTCCCCCAGAATGACAATGAGCTACTTAGAATAAGAGACCAACTGACAGGAGCAAAATCAACTCAAGGTAAAATTAAGTTTTAAAAACTAAAAAAAAATGTTGCATCAGTATCATCCAAATAAGGTTCGACCTCTGCTCAGGCTTAAAGAGAGGCATCAGTCAAAGCAATTTCATCTTGACCACTTTGAGTTAAGTTGTTGCCTTTATGTCTCTAAAAGATCTTCTATTACCATATATCCTAATACAGCACACATGAATTCTGTATTATAAAATAAGAAACCTCAGAAGAACACTATCCATTTAGGCATGTAAAATGCTAACTCTATATCAGCTGATTGCAATCCATGTTTCAATTCATTTCTCTTTAGAAATCTATCATATTTAAAAGAGAAGGCTTTGAAGGTTTTTCCATAGTGAGTCGGGAATGAGACTTGATACCTGTGGGGATATTAAAAAGCTCAACCCCTGAGTTCTCTTGTTTTTCTTAGTTATACACAGCTCCATTAACCACAAGTAGTCTTTTGACTGTAGCTTTTCTGTTGTTTTACAAGTGTCAGTTGGCCGCCAGAGTCACCCAGGAGTCCGCAGTTCTAGACTGTCCTGTGTGTGACAAGGCCAGCTCCTAGAGGAAAGGCTTCACAAGCAGTGCACCGAGCTGCTTTGTGGAAATGTCATACGGTGGATTTCAAAGAAGTCTGTGCCTTTCAACCAAGCATGCCCCACCTCTGCAATAATTCTAACTGCATTCAGTTGCAGAGCCACTGAAAGAATATAGATAAGTTAAGAAACAAAAATAAAAATGTTCACTATTTGGAACTCTTTTGTTTAATAATATAGTATCACCAAAAGTATATTGTGGTTCCCCAAGTGCAAAAGAACAATAGACTTACGATAGTTTTTATTTCAAAATGTTTTGTTTCTATACCACTCAGTACTCCAGTTTATCTTGGCTTCACTGTTCTTATAGCTGTGTCAGAATGAGAAACAATGAAAACCTACAAATGTTTCATATACAAGTATGTTGAAATATTTTAGCAGCTCCAATAATGTAACCTGCATGAAAGAAACAGAACTTTTATTTTAATGCTTTGTATTTTTAGGAAAATGGCTTATTGAGCCATTTATTCATGTGACAAATAATTATTGATGGTCTCATATGTACCAGACATTATTTAGGTCCTGATTAGGAGAAAAGACACCAGCCAAGCTGTCAACTCTGATGGACTTGTGTGTTGGTAGAAGTGGACTGTGTGACAGCTTAATGAAAAAGTAGCACCAAAAACTCCACACAGACGTCAACGATGGAAATCAAGACGCTGGGAGGAAGAGCTACTGTGCTGTCCTTAGAGCAGGTGATAGAAGAGATCTCCCTGACTTGGTGACAAGTTAAGAGCTAAATAACAAGAAAGGCCCAGGCAAGGACAGAAGCAAAGAACTCAGATCATCAGCCAGAATGTCATGCCAAGGACCTGAAAAGTCTATCTTCTAAAACAGAAAGAGGATGTAACCGGAAGCAGCAGGAAGCAGCAGGAAGCAGTGAGCCCAGAGAGGCAGGCACCGCCTAGGAGGAGCGTTCTCACTACGACAGGAAGCCACATTGCAGTAGGGACTAAAAAAAAAAAAAAAAAAAATTTTTTTAAATAATCCACATTTTAAAAATCATTCCTCTGGGAAGAGGGGACATTACATGTTTTCTTTATTTACAATATCTCCTTTCCCAGGCTCCCCTCCAAAATAAAATAAAAATGAAATAAAATAAAATAAAATAAAACAAACCCCTGTTCCCTCTCCCCTCCCCCTGCTCACCACTCCATCCCCTCTTGCTTATTGGCCCTGGCATTCCCCTACACTGGGGCATAGGAACCTTCACAGGGCCAAGGGCCTCTCCTCCCACTCATGACCAACTTGGCCATCCTCTGCTATACATATGCTGCTGGAGCTATGAGTCCCACCATGTGTACTCTTTGGTTGGTGGTTTAGTCCTTGGGAACTATGAGAGTACTAGTTAGTACATATTGTTGTTCATCCTATGGGGCTGCAAACCCTTCAGCTCCTTGAGTCCTTTCTCTAGCTCCTTCATTGGGGACCCTGTGCTCAGTCCAATGGATGGCTGTGAGCCTCTACTTCTCTATTAGTTAGGCACTGTCAGAGCCGCTCAGGAGACAGCTATATCAGGCTCCTGTCATCCAGCACTTGCTGGCATCCACAATAGTGTCTAGATTTGATGATTGGATATGGGAAGGATTCCCAGGTGGAGCAGTCTCTGAATTGTCCTTCCTGTCCTGTCTCTACTCCATAGTTAGTCTCTACAACTCCTTCCATGGATATTTTGTTCCCCCTTTTAAGAAGGAACGAAGTATCCACACTTTGGTCTTCCTTCTTCTTGAGTTTCTTGTGGTTTGTAGTTTGTGCTTTGCGTTTGTATTCCAATCTTCTGGGCTAATATCCACTTATCAGAGAGTGCATACCATGTGTGTTCTTAAAGGAACTTCTGGTAGAATCACCATCCCGGAACTTAAGCTGTACTAGAGAGCAATTATGATAAAAACTGCATGGTATTGGTCTTTTTCTATTTGATCAACAGCATACCCCCAGATAGCTGCCCTTTAAAAAATCTAAGCAGAAGGAAGACAAAATCCCAAGGAATTGAAAGGGTCTCTGTCTGTTGACTCCTTTCCCCTTTAAACAGTGTATGTAGTGATATCTCCTAAAACTTAAAACTCAGGCGTTCGCACTGCACATATGCGCAACACTTTATCCAAGGAAGGCTGCTTTGGAGTTTCGAATTGGACACACTGATTCCTCTCATAATTAGAGAGAAGAGGAGAGAGGGAAACCACAGTCTGGATGTATTGTATGGGAGAAGAATTGTTTTTAAAATAAAAGAATAAAAACAGAAGCAATATTAAAATTTTTCCTAACTTAGGAAAAGATAAAGCACATAAGCTGGCTTCTGCATGGATACACTGGAGGGTTCAGGGGGAGATCTCGTTCTGTGTTTTCATCTCTTGCTACTGCTGTGTACCACTTTAATCCACAAATCTTTCAATACAAGTATGAGCACAAATAATAATAATACGGTCTCCCTAGCCTCCCGCTTGCTTGTGTATGAGTAAATAATAAAATAGCAGTGAGAGTTACTTCATGGTGGTAAATTTCAAAATGACGATGAAAAGACGCAAGCAGAGAGGTTTAGCGCGAGGCATGATGTAATAACTTCTCCGTAAACTCCATGTGTCCTTTTGACGGTAAGTTTCATGAAGACAGGGATCACGTGCACTGCACGCAAGAACTCAGGGAATCTTTGTTGGGTGCTGGATAAATAAATGCAAGAGGTAAAGTCCCGAGAAGTTTAGGGTTGTAACTGTGGTTGCACCGCAATGGGTAGAGCGTATAGGTTTGTGTTAAAAATAAACAGAAGAGGGAAGCAGCAGCAGCAGCGGCTTTACAAACATGTAATTAGCTGCACCCAGATTAAGCTCAGCCTGCATTCTCTGGATTTTTGGAAGAAAAGTCTTTGCTGGTAATGTTGTCTCTGGAGCATCGCCAAGACTTGAAACATAAATTTGCTTCCTATGATGCTCTGTGAAGAGAGGCTAATACAGAAGGAAAAACTACATTAACTGAGAAAACTCAAGGGTTTCTGAGTTCATTTAAAGACAAAAATTGAAATATCTGTAATTTTAGATTTTTCACATTAGGAAAATAATAACTGATTTAAGAAAAATGATATTATCAACTAGCTGATAGTAATCCTTTCTAAGTTGCAGTTTATACCTGAAGGAGGTGATCAATGCTTTCATAAGAACCATCACTTCATTTTTAGCCATCAAGCCATTTTGTGAAGTCTTAGTTTTTTTCCTTTGAATAACTACATAGAGAATATGAATGGATATCTGCTAGGTTTTTAAAAAACCTACATCTAAATTTTAAGCTCATTATTCTGCAGTCTTACTTTTTAAATTTCTTATTACATTTCATCAAATGATAGTTAACATAAATTTATGAAAAGATCTAGTTCCAATGCCCAGTTATTGATGCAGGGTTTGAAGCAGAAGAGAAATCTTACAAGCATAAGTCTTTTTCCAGTAGAAGCCAGAAGCAAAGAGCAATTTAAATGAATTTGTACTGTTTACTTATTCAATACTTATAATTGTGAAGTTAAAATATAATTATACTCTTGTCCCTTACTTTTCCTCTCTGGAACAACTCAGATCAATCCTTACTATCTTTCAAATTTATGGTCTCTTTTTCTTTAATTATTGTTATATAGTACATATAATATATAGTATATATTGTTCTATATATATATATATATATATATATCGTTATATTTGGTATGTATGCCTAGTTATATAAATACAACCTGTTCAGTCCATATAATATTACTTGCATGTATATGATTTCAGGGCTGACCACTTGGCATTGGATAGGCAACTTGTGGGGACTGGTTCTTCCCTGGGGTAAGGTATTTCTTGACTATGAAAAGCCATTGGAAGAGTTTATGAAGGATATAATGTGTTCCATTTAAGGTTAGAAGAACAATTCTGTCTGCAAGATATAGATGACTTGAGATAAGTTATAAAAAGAGGTAAAATAAGGAAGCGTGGACACTGAAGTAGCCAAAAATAGTACAGTTGTAACTGGGTGGTGGTGGTGCATGCCTTTAGTCCCAGCACTGGAGAGGAGAGGCAGGTGGACCTTTGTGAGTCTGAGACCAGCTTGGTCTACAGAGCTAGTTCCAGAACAGCCAGAGCTACATAGTGAGACCCTGTCTTCTTCTTCTTCTTCTTTTTTGTTTGTTTGTTTGTTTGTTTGTTTGTTTTTTCGAGACAGGGTTTCTCTGCCTTGGCTGTCCTGGAACTCACTCTGTAGACCAGGCTGGCCTCAAACTCAGAAATCCACCTGCCTCTGCCTCCCAAGTGCTGGGATTAAAGATGTGCGCCACCACCGCCCGGCTCAAGACCCTGTCTTCAAAACTCAAAAACCAGAAGGTAAAGTTTTAATGTTGCAGAATAGACATTTGTGAGTGAATTAACGTTTTCTTCTACAGGTAGAAGTTACAATAGTAAACAAAAATTAGATACTAAAGAAGAAGGGAAAACAAATGAAAGTATAGACGTTTACAGAAGACAAGTCAATTTAGCAATGGATATGGGGGGTAAGTCTGTGGAGAAATATAATAAGTGACACTTAGACAGGCAAAACATTCATTTATGCTCAATTAAAAGGGGAATGGACAATGACCTTTCTAGAGTAACCTAAAAGATATATGGAAAAATCAAGTTAATAAAGGACAAATAGGTGCTTCCAGCTTCCAGAATAAAGGAGCCATCTGGTGTAGGCAGCAAAAGAGCTGATCTGTGCAGTTGTATTGGCATGGAAGTCCAGAACAAAGGTGGGAAATAAGACGGAGTCTGATACCTACGTGTTATGTGTAAGACTGAAGGAGAAGATGATGTCTAATTTTTAAAAAAAAAAAAAAAAAAAAGAAAAAGTCAGGTACATCATCTATCCGAAAGAGCTTGGGTTGTACCTTGTGGATGGTAGGAAGCCATTGAATAGGTTGTAATACTATCACAGTGGCAGTTATAATGGATGGCGGGCCAGGAATCTGGCGGGAAAAGACAGAGTAATTAGGATGCTCTCAAAATCACTTGGTGAAAGATAATGAGCGTGTTTACGAAGATAGCAGCAGTGGGAAGGGATGTGAGGACAGAGAGAAGATATATTTAGTTGGTTGGGTAAGAGGACAGAGAGTGGAGGGGTCAAAGATGATGACTGTCTCCTTTCCAGCCACAGGGCAACAAAATCTATTTCACAATTATGAAAATGGAAGAAGAGAAGGGAACGGGGCCTAAGATAGGGCCAAGTAATTAGGCAGAAATGTGCAAAGGAAGTGTAGGGTCTACATTAAGAGTACGCTTGGAGTAAAGAGAGCTCAAGGAGGTGGAGAGGGTGTTAAATGCTCCTGGCTGTCAAGTAAGTTAAGAACCAAAAGTTTCCCCTCTGAATTAATGACCAAGGCACAGGGTGAAAGCAGTTTCAGTGGGGTGGTAGAGACAAAAACCAGACTGAGGTGGGAGAAAGACTAAGGGAGGAAGTGGTGGTAGTCTAGACGCCCTCTTCAGAAAGCTTGGAAAATAATAAAAAGGAGACAGACAGACGGAGGCATAGAGAAAGAGGAAGGGAGAAAGGGAAGAAAATGAGCCTATAAAATAAAGCCAGCATTTCCCTTGATTGAGGTGTTATGTATATACGTGACATTACATATGCATGGTCACAGATATATGCTTATGTGCACATACACATCTACATATATAACCTTTAACCCACATAAATTGCTATATATGTTAATTTATATCTAATATATTTAACTTGCTTTGAACTTACAATATAAACAATTTTAAATTGTAAACATTGAAGATTAATATTATGTACTGTCATTTGCTATTCTAGTGAACAATTTTAAGTGATAAAAGTGAATCACAAAATAATATCGCTTAAATGATAGTAAACAGCAAAGAGTTACTAGATTGCTGCTTTAACTTACAGGGTATTTCAATGTTGTTTTGTCAATTAAAAAAAATGAAATGATGCAAAGGAGGAAATCTGCCCTTGCTCCTTACATTTTCCATATGTTATTTATTCTTTAACAATAGGATAATTATTTCCAGGTTACCATTTACCCACTGTAGGCCTCTGGGTGTTTATTTTACATAGGCTTGTGCCTTACAGCTAAGTATTTCTTTAGAGTAGGATTTGATAGCCTTGAGTTTACCATTCACAGAACATGTGAGTCCACTCATCAAGCAAAACACCAAGAATCTCATCTTGTAATAAAACAAAAATATTTCCCTTGTGAAGTTCAGGTAATATCAGCGATTTTAAAATGAATACATTTCTAAGTTTGTGTTCCCAACTTTCTCTCACCACAATACCTAACCATATCTGTGTCCACAATGGACCAGATACTGTACTGATAGTAGGGGACACAAGAAACACGATGTACAAAAATCTAATACCTTTGCAGCTTCCAGGGCTCCTACCCCACAAATCAGATCTATAAATGACTTCTGTACAAATGCTTTCCTTATGCAGCCCACACTCCGACGCCAGCACCATGTTATGCCCCTTGTCTGGCTTTGATATTTCACAAGGATCATAGTGATCCTTGACCTATGGGATCGAAGAAAAAAAGTGGTTTGCATCAAATTGAGACTCAAAGATTTATTCAGCAGGTGCATATCAGGAGGGACTTCAAGATAAAGCAAGTCCCCTAGATAAACAGGGCTGGGGTTTGATGAGATGAAAACAGGAAAGTTGTGCATGTACTGGAGAATCATTTCCAGCTTTAATTGCTATAAAGCTTTAGCTTTATAGAAATGGTCAAGATCAAGAGTTGTTTCACCTGCTACATGAACTAGAAACTAGCCACAGCACAGGAAGAGCCTCCTGTAGAAGGAAGGATCAGCTGCATCAGAAGCCACCTGCTGAGCCTCATCCCTAGCAATCATAGAATCCTTTGATTTGATATTCTTCGTCATATTTCCTTTTTCTTAGTGTGAATACACCACAATTTTATGAAGCCACTGATCCACCCAGGATGCTTCTGGGTCTGATTCCCTTTGGAAAAAAAAAAAAAAACCCTTGAGAATCTGAATTGACTGCCCTGCCCTTAAATGTCCAAGATCAGCTACAGGCACCAGGTCTGTGCCGATAAATCAGCGGTGAGAGAAAGCAGAAAGTTTTTGTTTGGGGTTTTTGGTTTTTGTTGTCTTGTTTTTGTATTCATTTGTAATTGGGATATTGTATTTCTTGTTATATTTTTCAAAATTTGCCAAGGCTATTCCATTTTTATATTGACTGCCTTTTGAAAGCCAGTTTTAAAATAATGTTTTTTTATGAATAAAAATTGATTTCTAACTGTTCAAAAAAAAAGAGTTGTTTCACAACTCTCACTTGACATTACAGGATCAGGTCGCTGCTGACAACTGTCACAACAGTTTCACCTGGAGCTGTTTGGAAACCCATCAAGTTTTCAAGGTTGGTAATGGCACCAACTTAGAGAGGGGGAGACAGAAGAGCAGAGCAAAACATCAAAGGCAGAGAACTTGGAGTCTCTGTCAGCCCTTCACTATGCCTGTTCACCCTGTCAGCTCTTATCTGCATGCAAGAAGTGTCTATGAGCTGTACTCAACCATTTCCTCTGACTGAGTCCCAGAGGCTTTAAGAGGGCTCTCTGATCTCCTGTGTCTACATCTGACATAGGCATTAGGATGAATTTGTTCTGAAAGGAAAAGGGAGGAAAGTGAAAGAGAGAAGAGGGAGGGAAGAGACAGGAAGTAGAAAGAAGTAGAAGGGAAAGGACAATTTTTTAAAAAATGTCAATTGCTTCCTTAAAGCACTCTTTCCATTAAAATGTCCCTCCTGGTCATAAACTCTCAAGAGTTTTCTTGAGCTATATCACAATATGAAGAGATCTGTTAAGATTAGTGAACTCTGTGGGGGGTGTAATTTTACTAATAAAATAATTGATGCAGTTGAAAGAAATCTAGTTTGAAATGTCTTGCTCAGAAAATTCAGGAATGTTGAATTTGAACCTAGAAATGCCAGAATCAGAAAGAACGGAAGTGAAGATCTTTCTCTGAGACATTTTTTTTCCTACTGCTTTTTGTGCATTGATTTTATTTCTCTTTCTTCAATTGGTCTTTCTCTATGAGAAAAGGAAGCCAACATTTGTGACTACTAGTATCTCATCAACTTCAACAGAAACTTGTGTTCTATTTACCAACAACAAGGAAAAAACAGAAATGGATGTACATTTTGACCTAGGTTGGGCCATCTGCCCATCCTCAAGTGAACATTATGTCTAAATTATAGCCTTTCTTGTGGCCAGAATTATGTTGACAGTTACAGAGCCTTACCACCCAGACCCAGACAATGGTCACTGTCCACCCCATATAGTTTATGTGAAAATTAGCTGTCTATAAAAATACAACTAGTCTGTATGTGTGTGTGTCTGTCTGAGAGAAGGGGGGAAGAGGAAGAGGGAGAGGGAGAGAGAGAAAGTGCTGTGTAAGTATGAATGTAAGTGTGTGTGTGTGTGAGAGTGTATGTGTATGTGTGCATGCACACTTGTGTATAAAACAAAGAAAAAAGAATTCACTCATAAAGCAACTGTATTTGAGAAAATTCCTCAAATTTCTTTAAATTTCTTTATAGGGTGATTTTATCTGTTTTCTTTATACTTCGATTAAACAGAGATAAGTGTACAATTTCTTTGATTTATTTCAGCCATAAGAAAATCTTACCTATTAATTAATCTCCAAAGGACATGGATGGTTTGTTCTTCTCATCCACTGTTTAGGTGTTGTTCATTTTCATTTTTTCTATAATGGTTGGATTTACGTACAGAGTAATAGATTTCACCATGGACAGTCATGTTTGCAACACTTGAATTTTACCTCAAGGAGAAAGGAGTGCCAGGTGGAGGAGCACGGAGGCAGGCACCTCAGATTTATGATAGAGACATGTGTATACATATAAATATGATATGTATACATATATATAGCAAGCAGATGTCAAGTACTTATTGAAACCATTAAAAAAAAGAATGGTAAAGTCAATTCAAAGAATATTTGATAAAGGATACACAAGTACCAAAGAAGAGTGTTAGAAGAAAACATCTACTTTTCTTAACTATTAGCTATAAACCTAATTCACTAAAGAAATGTAAAACCCTTAGGACAAACAACAATACGAACTAACTAGTACCCTCAGAGCTCCCAGGGCCCCAACTACCAACCAAGGGCTATACATGATGGAACTGATTGTCTTGGCAGCATGTGTACAGTAGAGGATTGCAAATTTGATCATCAATAGGAGGAATGGACCTCGGCCTTGTGAAGGTTTTGTGCTCCAGTGTAAGGGAATGCCAGGGCCAATAAGTGGGAGATGGTGGGGTGGCAGGCATGGGGAGGGGGGAGGCAACAGGAGTTTGTTCTTGTTGTTTTTGTTTGTTTGTTTGTTTGTTTTTTGGAGGGAAAACTGGGAAAGGAGAAATTTACATGTAAATAAAGAAAATATCTAATAAAAAATTTTTTTTAAAAAAAAAAAGAAAAAGAAATGTAAAACACTGTAATTTGGGGATTTGTCCTTGCTGATGCACAGAAACAACTGACATCTCTCCATGACAAGAATGTACGAATAAACATGGAACTGTGTAGATGCTTGACCTTCATCACACCCACACTTTCAAGAGAGCACACATGTCAGCGCATAACATGAGGTCAATGTCCAGTCATCCTCTGCATTGGTGCCAGGTTTTCCTTCTCTTTCTTCTTTTTTATTGGATATTTTATTTCTTTACATTTCAAATGTTATCCCCTGTCTTAGTCAGGGTTTCTATTCCTGCACAAACATCATGACCATGAAGAAAGTTGGGGAGGAAAGGGTTTATTTAGCTTACACTTCCACATGGCTGTTGATCACCAGAGGAAGTCAGGACTGGAACTCAAGCAGGTCAGGAAGCAGGAGCTGATGCAGAGGCCATGGAGGGATGTTCCTTACTGGCTTGCTTCTCCTGGCTTGCTCAGCCCGCTCTCTTATAGAACTCAAGACTTTCAGCCCAGAGATGGCACCACCCACAAGGGGCCCTACCTCCTTGGTCACTAATTGAGAAAATGTCCCACAGCTGGATCTCATGGAGGCACTTCCCCAACTGAAACTGCCTTCTCTGTGATAACTGCAACCTGTGTCAAGTTGACACACAAAACTAGCCAGTACATCCCCTTTCCTGGTTTCCTCCCAGAAACCCCTCATTCCATCCCCGCTCCCCTCCTGCTTCTATGAGAGTACTCACCCACCCACCAGCTCTCACCTCCTCACTCTGTCATTCCCCTACACTGGGACATCGAGCCTTCACAGGACCAAGGATACTCTTTGGTTGGTGGTTTAGTCCCTGGGAGCTAAAGGCTGTAAGCTTTAATATATATATTTATTGTACCGCCATCCATGGATGTGTAGCTTCCTCACACCAAAGCTCCAGGTTTCTTTTCATTTAAATCTAGCCAGTCTAGCATATACAGCCCATATTCTGGTAAAGTCTTACAACCTTCTCAAATGGCTTACACTCTTTCTGCCAGGAGCCAAGTTATGGAGGAGCAGCTGCGCAGGCTGCCCAACAGTTCTTCCACAGCCTCTTTGGTCCTATTGCACGCTTATGAGAGGTGGGAAGGAGGCATTGTTTCTGGATCCAGAACAGCTTTCACTGTCTCATACTTTGCCCTCATAGCATCTTGCTCTCGGATGTGAGGATATTTGCTATTTATTACATTGCTCTCATCACTAAGAACTGCTGCATTCTTAGCCTCTCATATACATAGTGTTCAGTGTCAGGACCAGGTGCCCTGGGGGTGAGTGCTTTTTCCTTCGATAGTGTGCTCTAAGAACAACAGTTGTCTCAGTTCCACTCCGATTCAGCAAGCCCATGATGCTTAGAAGTGCTTCTTAAGTGCTCATGGCTTGATTTCTTACTTTCATTGCTCTTATTACTTCCCAGGCGTACAAGGTCTACACTCATGCACTGCAGTATCTCCGGAGACTCCACTTTCAGAATCAGCATTAGTTAGTTTTTACATGCCCGCCTTCCCCCTTGGGCTTCTGTCACAGCAGACAGCTGTTGACAAAGGCATAATGGCTAGGAGCATGCAGTTTGTGGTTAGACAGAATTGAATCGGAAATGGCAATGCAAATTATCACTTGGGAACTTGGGCCTATTACTCAACTCCTGGAGATTTTAGTTTCCTTGTACCTAAAATAAGATAGTAGAAACTTCTTTCCAGACGGTGTTATGGCCAAGATAATGTTCTTGAGATGCTTTGTGCATGGTACACACTCCGTAAATGATGGCCATCCTCTCTAGGACCTTGAATTCCCATGTTCACTTACATTTTTTATACAGGCCGCTACTTCTCATTCAGCTGCAAGTCCCATGTACATATAAATGATCATTTTTGTTATATTCTCCATTCATGAGAATTCCCCCATCTAATAAATACAAGGATTTCACTTTTGCTTGATTCCAAAATTATTTGTACTTTTTCATTGTAGCAAATGCTTCACAAGAATAGCATAAGTTGGGTTGAAGAGATGGCACAGCAGTTAAGAGCACTGACTGCTCTTCCAAAGGTCCTGAGTTCAAATCCTAGCAACCACATGGTGGCTCATAGCCATCCATAAAGAGATCTGATGCCCTCTCCTGGTGTGTCTGAAGACAGCTACAGAGATAATAATAAATAAATCCTTAAAAAAAAGAATATCATAGGTTACTTTTAAGTGGAGGACTTTTAAGGAAGAAATGCAGAATGTACACACAAAGATTTGTTTATTTATATATGTGGAGTATACCTACATATAGAAAGTTTAAATGCCCTCTCATTCTATTCTAATAGCTTTGCTTTCATGGGTCCTGTGTCCTTGAAATCTACCATTTATTTATAAGTTTTCCTGTTATTAATTGAATTTATACAGTTACATTATATTTTGAGGACATATTTTCAATTTTCTTATACTCACACTTACTTGTTAGTAATTAACTATAGCATGCCTAACCATTTATCGAATGTAGATACGGATAATTACCTAGGTTTAGAAATTTCACCAAAGATTTTCCAAGTTAGTAATGACTCATAGACGATACCTTGTCAATGACTGGTTTCTTCAATGCTTTTAATTTGTTTTCAAGACTTAGTTTGTTCTCAAGGGATGTTTATTTTATTTTATGTGTATGTGTGTGTTGCCTGCGAATGCATATGGCCACCACATGTGTGATTGATGTCTGTGGAAGTCAAAAGATGGTATCAGATCCCATGGACCTAAAGGTAAAGTTGCTTTCAAGCCACCATGACAGTGCTGTGAACTGAACTCATGTCCTCTGCAAGAATCTTCAATGGATTTAAAATAAACCATCAGTTTATGTATTTTTGAGGACTCAATGAACAATGAGTAGAAATGTTAAGTGGATTTTCAAAATAAACTATTCAAATCATCAATAAGTATCAAAAACTCATCTGACTAAAATTCCCTCTATGGGACTGGAGAAGTTGATCAGTGGTTAAGGACATTGGCAGTCTCTAGAGATAACCCAGGTTTGGTTCCCAGAACCCATGTGGTGACTCACAATGATCCATAGCTCCTGCTCCAGAGGATACAACACTCTCTTCTGACCTCTACAACCACCACACACAGATGGTGCAACACATACATGCAGGTTAAAAACACTCATACACACAAAATGAAAATCAATAGACATTTTAAAATGTCTCCCTACAGTCTCTGCTCCACTCTTTGTCCCTGTATTTCCTTTAGACAGGAGCAACTCTTGGCTAACATTTTTGAGATGGGTGGGGGGATCCATCCCACAAGCACACACCAAACCCAGACACTATTGCTGATGCGAAGAACTTGCTGACAGGAGCCTGGTATAGCTGTCTCCTAAGAGGCTCTGACAGAGTCAAGTAAGATATATCCAGGGTGAGCTCTCTAAGCATCTGAGAATGTAAGTTATTTGCATAAGCATTGGTTACTTGGCCATGGCTGTGATCAAGCACCATGACCAAGGCAACTTAGAGAAAGAAGAGTTGATTTGGGGCTTCTGGTTCCAGGGGGATGAGTCCATCACCATGACAGGGAAGCATGCCAACAAGCACTAGGCATGGTGACAAGAATTGTGGAAAACTCTTATCTGCAAGCACAAACAGGAAACAGAGAGGGTGCTGGGAAATGGCAGGAGACTTTGAAACCCCAAAGCCTGCCGGTAATGATGTACTTTCTCCAACAAGGCTACCACTCCTAAGCCTCTCCATACAGTTGGGGAGTACATATTCAAATACCCAAAAGAACATCTCATGCAAACCAACAGAGCACATTAAAATCATTTATTCTGTTACCAATAAATGAATAAAAAATGTTTTCACAGTAGAATTTGTTGTAAAAATTGTGTACAAATGTACAAAACATTCCAGGTGAATTCAATTCTACTAAAAATGGGTCACACACGTAAGCAGACAGTTCATCAGAAAATTTACAGAGATAAACAAAGAAATATGGTTTATTTTACCTAATGTATACACCAAATTTATTAAATGTAGTAGAAATGAGTCTGTGAGATAAAAGATCAACTAAAAATGAGTAACCCACTCGTGAAATGAACAAGCCTTTAAGAAAAATGACCCAGCTATCCCACTCTTGTAGATATACCCAAAAGATGTTCTACCATACCACAAGGACACGTGTTCCACTATGTTCATAGCAGCCTTTTTTTAATAGCCAGAAGCTGGAAAGAACCCAGATGTTCCTCAACCGAAGAATGGATACAGAAAATGTGGTTCACTTACACAATGTAATACAATGTAATTATTCAGGTATGAAAAATGAGGATATCATGAATTTGCAGGCAAATGGATGGAAATAGAAAGTATCATCCTGACCCAAAAGGACATACTTAGTATGTTCTCACTGATTGGTGGATATTAGTCAAAAAGTACAGAATACCTAGGATACAACCTACAGATCCTAAGAAGTGTAACAAGCAGAAAGGCCCAAGTAAGAATGTTTCAATTCCACTTAGAAGGGGGAAGGAAATTAGCATGGGAGACAGAGAGGGGGGACCTGGGTGGGAGAGGGGAGGAGGAAGGGAAAGGGGAAATAGGAAATTGAAATAATTTTTTTAAAGATTTATTTATTTT
>JADRCD010205031.1:17936-35583 GCA_019843815.1 Montemys delectorum | reverse complement strand
CCCCCCCGCCACCCCCCCCCCCCCCCCCCGCCAAGTTGGTGGCTGAGGAAAACTTGAGGCAAACTAGAATCACCAGTGAAGAAAAAACACTAATTGAGGGATTGCCTCCCATCATACTGGCCTGTGAGCATTTATCGAGTAACCCTCGATATGGGAGGGCCAAGATCACCGTGGATGGTGCCACCCCTGGGCAGATGGTGCATCTTATAAGGAAGCTGGCTGAGAAAGTCTTGGAAAACAAGGCAGTAAACCGAGTTCCTCCTTGGATTCCTCCATCATGGGCCAAAGTGTTAAAAGAAATCCTTTCCTCTCCCAAGCTGGTCGGGTCGGTGCTTCACCACAGTATCCAAAAGAAAACGAGGACATTTCCTAAACAGTTAACACCAGCTAGGGACCAAGTGCTCAAACACAAGAACCCACATCTAGGGGACATTTCTCATTCAAGCCACAAGACCTTTGTGACAGGTGGCTTCGGAAAATGAAGACGCAGCCTGGGCATGTCAGCCCTGAGGACAGAGCAGTGCCTCTGTGCTGGATCTCTCCCGAGGAGCCCTGCTTAACTCAGCTTCTAGCCTTGACTAGGGAGCCAGTTCCTCTGGTTGGAGTCTGGCAGGGAATTCTGGAATGTTGGACTTAGTTACTTAGAGGCAAGAATCCATGAAGGAGAAATGTTACTTCTGTTTCTAATGGAGATGAAATATCACGAAGAAAAAAAATTTTTTTGGGGGGGGGGCAAGGTCTTACCTACTTCTGGTAGAACCTAGGCTCAGTCTCAGAAGTAGAAGAGCTGCAGTTATCCATCTGACTTTCGTTGGTACCTTCCATGGCCGTAGCAAAGGTGGACAGATAGTTCTGGGAGCCTTCCCCATAATGGGAGTGTCACCCAAAGCCATGACGAAGATGTCGGCCTTTCAGGGCATCCCCACCCGCTTACCTCCAAGCCTAGGGCTCTTATTTTTAACTCCAGCTCATCCCCCCCCTCCCATTTTGCTTCAAGAACTGCAATAAGACAACTGCAAGTTCTCTCTTATTAAAAAAAAAAAAAAAAACCACGTTTATGGGTATGTAAGTTTACAAATACCTTGTTACCCACCCATGCTCCTTGGAGCATCTTCTTATGTGAAGCAGCATGTTATCTTCACGCACTGGGCTGGCAGTGCCCTTTGGAGGAGAACGGTAGGCACCAAGAACATAGAACTATTCCCCAGAGCCCCTGACAGGTCCTGTCAAGCAGTTTCTCTGGGCTCTGAGCCCATTTGCCAAACAAGGTCGCTGACATCAATTGTTTAACCCTTTCAGTTCCACTAGGATAAATGGGGTAGGGGGGAGACCTGCTATGGGGTGGGGAGGCCCCTCTGTCTTCAGTTGACCTCCTTCTGACCTTCAGTTTTCCCCACGTCCCTGCCACGTGCAGACTGTCTCGCTTTTGTCTGAGAGAGTCCTTTCTGTCTATCTTGCTAGCTGCAATGAACAGTAGCAGTGGCAGAGAAGTAAGCCGCTTTAGAGTGCTGCTGTGCATAGAAATGAAAAAGAAAACCCACCCCTGCCTGGCATTTGTGGTGCCCGCCTTTAATCCCAGCACTCAGCAGGCAGAGACATAGCTTATCTCCGTGAGTTTGAGGCCAGCCTGGTCTCCAGAGTGAGTTCCAAGATAGCCAGGGATACAGAGAAACACATTAAAAAAAAAAAAGATTTATTTAATTTGCTTTATGTGTATGAGTGCATTGTAGCTGTACAGATGGCCGTAAGCCATCAATGTATATGGCTGCTGGGAATTGGACTCAGGACCTCTGCTGGCCTCCCTTGCTCCGGCCCCGCTCACTCTGGTGTAATTCACTGTAGTTGTCTTCAGATGCACCAGAAGAGGGCGTCAGATCTCATTACGGGTGGTTGTGAGCTACCATGTGGTTGCTGGGATCCGAACTTAGGACCTTCGGAAGAGCAGTCAGTGCTCTTACCCACTGAGCCATCTCACCAGCCCCGGAGAAATCCATTTTTAAAAAATAAAATATAAATAACATAAAATAAAAAATAACTAAATAAAAAAAAAAGAAAGAAAAACCCATTCCCAAAGATGTCTTCAAAACTGCCCAAACCGTGTCGCCCCAAAGGAGGTTGCACAAATGCAAAAAGTTAAGAGAAACAAATGATACTCCTCAAGTGTTGGTTTGGCCAACTCATACTACTTCTTCCACTCTCTGGGACCACAGAGACCAAGTCTAGGTGGTAGGGGTGCCTCCCCACCAAAGCACACTGTGTGTGGTTTACCAGCTGCTATGGACCCAACTTCTTTCTCCAAATTTGAACCTCTGGAACTACTGAAGGTCCTGGGGGCCAGGGGGTGGAAAAGGCCGTGGGGGTCTCACTAGAAGGCTACCGTTGGCCTGCTCTCAGCTCCTACAGGAACTCTCCTGAAGATATGACCCTCAAAATACATTCTCACTGGGTGTCCTTCAAGTATCATCCCAGCAGGGCATGGTGGTCTAAATATCCATTGTCTATTTAGGGAATAGCTCAGCTGTATTGGGCTACTGGGAAAGGCTGCGGAGCACAACTCCTGGTCTTTGTGTAGTAAGAATGTTCTGACAAGTTCAGGCATGATGCCTTAATAGGCTCAATTCGATTAATTTTCTACTCCATCGGTAGGTTCCACATGATTGGGTTCAACCAATCACAAGTTGGAAATGCTTGGGTCAAGGGACTTCCTCTGATTCAGGCCTGCTCACACATTTCATAAGCCAAACACTAAGAAGGTACGCCATCACAATTACACACAGGACAGCTCAGCCAGCACAGCTTCATATATCAGCAGGTATATGAGCACAAGAGACCAAAAGCAGTCTGGGCTGTATAGAAAGTCCCTATCTCAAAAAGAAAAAGGTAAAAAAAAAAAAGGGCAGAGATTATGGGAGTATAGCTCAGTCAAAGAGTGCTTTCCTGGTATGTACAAGTCCCTGGGAACCACACATGCACATATGCATACACACATGTACACACACAAATATGAATGCACATACACATGCATACACATAAACACATATACACATGTATAGACACATATGTAGATATACACACACTTGGACAGACACATACACTACGTATATGCATACACTTGCACACACACATTGCTTGGGTATTGAGCAAGTACAGCCCTTTGTTTTCACTTCCTAAAGGATACTACTACACAGTGATTTTGCTGCATGCATCATAAACACTACAGAATTGATCTGACTACACAGAAAGATGTGTATGTGTGTGTTAATGTATACATCACACCACTTTCTTGAGGGATTCATACATCTGAGAGTGAGCCGATCTCTGGCATACTAAGGATGAGTCAATTTTTCCTGGGCCACTCACTCATAACATGCCAGGCTGCTCTACCTACTGACCAGTGCTGTGTCTTCACACCAACTCCTCGAGTTAGGCACTGCCCCTGCCTCAGGCAAGGAGGCCTAGGACAAAAGCATCAGGTTTCAGTCACACAGCTCTAAGGTCACACAGTAGCCTCTCAAACCCCAGGATTTGCTGAAACCCTGGCGTGAAGTGACTGCCCCTCTCTCCGCAGGAACCTTGAAGTTTTCTACATGGAGATGGGGAACATCAGCTGTAAAATTGTTCCTAAGTGTAATCAATACAGACGGAAGATCACGACCTGGCAGGCGCCGATAGTCAAGTTCCACTCGGCTTTGGATGTGAGTGAACGGGGTTGGCTGAAGGTGAACGTGGGGCCCTGACTTGCCTTTAGTTCACTTTTCTTGGGAACTTGGAGCATCAAGTAGAGCCCCTAGGGCCAGGTTTTCGGGAGTCAGGCAGCTATTGCCTGGAGCTGTGATATTCAACCTTTCTAATCCTAATCCTTTATACAGTTCCTCCTGTGGTGGTGACTCCCAACCATAAAATTATTTTTGTTGCTACTTCATAACTGTAATTTTTACTATTGTTATGAATGACAATGTAAATATCTGATATGCAGATGGTTCTAGGTGACCCCTGTGAAAAGGTTGTTTGGCACTCCCCCACCCAAGGGTCGTGGCCCACAGGTTGAGAACCACTGGCTTAGAAGTTGTGTCTTTCCTACAGTGGACCCATGGTTGAAGCTCTGGATTCTTACAGTATGAAATGTGTCCTTCTGGTGTTTGGAATCATCCAAAAACAGAACACCAGAGTGTTTCAGGAACTGGGAGTAATGACTTCTTTTCCTGGGAAATAATTGTTGATACCTGTTCTGGAAACTTTCTTGGGCTTGAAGGTCCAGAAATCTTAGGGACAGGCCATGCAAACAGAAAACAGGGAAGTAGGGAAGTTCCCCATTTCCTTCTTCTGGTTGTTGCTTTCCTCTTGCTGTCTCCTGGCCCAGACAGAGCCCACAAGATATCAGTGGCTGAGGCCGGTCTCATGTTCTCTGCTAGGCAGGGGTGGGATGGCGTGGGGGTTGGGGGGAGGGTGGTTGGGTTACTAACATCCAGAAGTGACATGGCAAGTCACAAGTAGGTAGACAGAAGGTGGAAGAAAGGGGACTACAGGGTTCTTTCTCCTCCCGTGTGCAGCCCCAGAGGCCGTGCCACCCTGGTCAGGCAGATCGTGGTGAGGCATGACAGATCTGGCAAAACAGGTAGCCTGGGCAGCGGCAGCAGCAGCAGGATTGCTCGTGTGGGTGGGTCTGGTTTCTCTGTCTCCCTTCAAGGGTTTTCACTGGAGATCAAATGTGACGTCTCATAGTTGACGTGGCTGATATACGAAGCTATGCTGGCTAAGCTTTCCTGGGTGCGACTGTGACACTACACAACCTTTCCAGTGGGCAGTATTCCCCCCTCCAGGAGACTGAGCAGCAATACCCCCTCCCCCACTCACCCTCCTCACCCAGCCAATGGCATGCCCAGAGAGTCAAGAGGGACAGAGAAAAGACAGCTACTGCCCCGCTCCCACACCGGCCCAAAATATTCTATGGAAACCCAGCATATCCCTGTAGGATGGGACCTTTGGCTTCACCAAAATTTATTAGCTCATCAGTCCCTAGGGACTCCCCAGTTCTGGGTTGCTATTGCTGCAGGGGCCCACTAGGTGGAGATGTAGACTTCCAAGTTCCTGACCTCCCTTGGAGGGAGGAACTGGAGATGAGATAGGAGTCTGGTTTCCCTGGGTTTACCTGGGGCATGGATGCAGAACAGAGAAGGGGGGGGGGGGGGTCTCTGCCGCATCCTGAAATGTACTGTCTCAGCCTGGAGGAGAAGGGTAAAAGTGAGAGAAAAGAGGCTTAAGGCTACGAAGGAGAATCAAGACTCACCAAAGAAGGTTTGGTGGAAGCAGAGGGGAGGAAGAAAAAGGAGTTCTATGCTAGTTCTGTAAGGCTTTCTGAAAAAAATGTTAACAGACTCAGGGGAAGGTAAAGCCAGGGATACTGTAAAGCTTGCACCCTGTGGCACTTCATCCTGGGTCCTGTTTATGCTGTGGGGTCCATTCAATTCTCTCTCATCAGGCCTGTGGACTAAGTATTTGCTTTTGTAAAAGGGTTAGTGGTAAGTACTAGGATCCTTACTCAATGACATGCTGCTAGTCCCCAGACCAAACAATGGCTCCCGTTCTCTAGGGTAGATTCTCAAAAGAACATCAGGAGCTGCTTGTGAGAAGAAGGGTGTGTGTGTGGGGGGGTGGGGAGAGGGGGAAGCAAGGCCTGTCCTGATGGGTGTAAGGACCTAGCTAGTGCCGAACTGGGCGTTGGCAGTGCCAGGCTCAACACCTAGGTCTGTCTGACTCTAGAACCCTGGGCTGCAGTGGCCAATCCCTTCCAATGTCTCTGAGGGGGATTTGGAGGAGGGGATGCTGAAAGCGAGTGAAGACGCAAAGGAGGGTGGGAAGGACGGTAGGGACCATTCTTAAAGAAGGTGTCGCCCGGAGCTCCCTTGAAGAGTTTCAGGGAAGAGACAGCTGTAGAGGAACAAGTGGAGCTGGAGAGGAAGAGGAGGACTCGATTCTTGAGCTAGAGGAGGGACTTATTTCCTCAGAGTCTCCAGGGTTGATGGGAGAAGGCAAGAGTTGGCCCACGGCTTAGCGGAAATACCACCTCATTTCCAAATTTAAGTCACCAGAGCTGCAACTGTCAAGGGGACTTACCCCAGAAGCTCCCACCCCCACTCTGCTAAACAAGCTCTGAGGCCTTGGCAAGAGTGCTTTAGACATCAAGCAGGCCTCTGTTGCCCCATCATGGGGGTTGGGGTGCTTCCTAACTCTCCATACCACTGCACAGGCTTCTCCCATCTTTGAGCTTTACTTCCTCCTCCAGGACACCTTCCCCAACTACTGGCTCTGAACTTGACTTTCCATTCTTGCTGATAATAATGTCTTGCTTCAAGTTCTCTATAAGTATCCCCTACCTTCTTAACAGAGCATTTGCACTCCTTCTGTTGCTCATTCATATCTTGTACCACAGTGACCACCTTGTAAACACTGAATCGCTCGCAGTCCCCACTGACACGGCAGACCCTGTGCTGGCTGACGGGGTGAGAAGGCAGTGAATGACAAGAGTGGATGGACAGATGGACAGACCAATCAATGGATGGTGAATAGGTGAATGGACAGGTGGATAGATGAGTAGGTAGATAAATGGGTGAGTAGCCAAATGGATAGATGGTGGATGAATGGATGGATGGATGGATATATAAGTGTATGGCTAGATATAGATAGATAGATAGATAGATAGATAGATAGATAGATAGATAGATAGATAGACAGAGTTGAGTAAGTAGAGGATGGATGATGGATGGGCGGACATTTGGATGGACGGATGGATGAATGGATATGCAGATGAATGGATAGACGAGTGAGTGGGTAGATGGATGGATGGATGAATGAAAATGAATGACATGTAGGAAAAACGTTTCCTGACGCCTAACAGTAAGCCCCACTGCTTGCGCATTAAGCTGTTTGTGTCCTTGGCACTGAAGGAAAGCTGCTGAGACAGGGGCTCAGGAAAATATTCTCTGCCCAGGTGAAGCTGGCTAGGAGTGGGAGGGAGAGGTAGGAAGGGATGTGGAGAAGGTCAGGGGTCCTCAAAGAGGCCAAGGAATTTAGGAATCAGGATGCCTTCTGTGCCATGTGTAACTGGAGAGCTGAGAGCCAAGAGTGGGCTGGTTATCGGGTGCTTTTCTCCCCTTGGGTCCCCCCCCCCCGAGTTCCTTCTGACAAACGTTAAGTGGGCCGACATTTGAGAACGCATCCCCAGTCTCCAGCCAACAAAAACTAAAAAGCCCTAAGAAGCCTCTTGACTGAGGCTTATTCTTCACCTTAAATTTAACCAGCTGGAATCCTTTTGAAAGGAACAAAATTGCCCTTAAGTAGGGACCCTGCGCTGTGCTAGAGCGACAGAACAAAAGCCACAGTGGCCTGTCCTGCTGTCCCTTAGGTTGCCAATCAGGATCCTGAAAGCAAGGGACCCTGAAGTTCTCCAGAGCCACTCAGGCACATCCTTCTGACACCCGTGTCCGCAGGAGCACGTCTGTGTTGCCATTGCCCCAGGGACCACCCCCCTTGCCCACCTTGTGGGCAATAGCTTTCTTAAGGCCTAACAATCTGGAGACAGGCACAAAGGTGCAGGCAGCCACAGACTGCTTTCAGGGCTCTTCAGATCTCACAGGCCTTCCCTAGCCTTCTCTTTCCAGGCAGAGTAGAAGTATGGGGCCTGCTACGGGCACAAAAGAGTTCATACAGGGCTTCAGAAACCCTAGATCAGCGGCAGATCAGCTTCTTGTGGAAGGGGCAGATTTATGGGGCCTGGAAGTAGGCTTTCCTGGCAGCGGGGGGGGGGGGGGGGGGGGTGCCCATGCATGTGGGGGCTGCTGACTGTAGACATTTGCTCAAGGGTCGGTGACCACACATGCTAGCCACGTTGTCAACAACCTAAGTTGACTCGCACTCTGCTCCCAGCGCCATGTAAGCTCTATTGACTTAAAGATAGACGATGTCACCCATCACAGAGCTTCCGGGACAAGTGGAGGAAGCAGGCAGATAGCCCTAAAGCAGAGGGATGTAGGGTGGGCAGAGACTAGTGAGGGACAGACAGCAGCGGGAATGGCCCGGGGGGGGGGGGAAGTGAGGTGTGGGAGGCTCCAAGGCTCTGACGTGGAGCCTGAGGTTTATCTTGAAGCCACGATCTCACATTTAGGCTGAGGACTGGGAGCAACTTTGGAAGGGCAAGGTCACTGTGACAGCAGATAGGGTGGGGGAGGGGAACCTGAAGGAATGCCATGGCTGTGGGGTAAGAGATGTCAGGGTGGTGGGATTCTTGGGGTGCTATGTCTGTGGGGATATCAGGGGAAAGGTAGAGTGGGTGAGATCCTAGGTTTCTGGGAGAGATGGGCATGTGGGTTTCAATGAGGTTGAATACCTGATTTAATCCCTTTGAGAATGGAGGCAGCACTGCTTATAATTATACCTCGATGTGGTCTCTTGGGCACAGTCCCAGCCTGCATTGGTACACGCTAATCCTGAGGACAGCACCTTCACCAAGCAAGAGACGCCAAGGAAGCCTTAGCTCTCCAGAGATGGTGCCTGGCACCAGCAAGTTCTGTTGTTCATTGTCCCAGGACTTTGTGCGTGGAACAGGGGCAGCTGCAGACAAACATACTTGTCGGTCTTGTCTGGCTGGTATCAGACAGAAAGACTGGGCTGGACACCTGAAAGGTGGTCTTCAGTGCCCAGGCCCAGGGAAATCTGTAGAGGACACCTCTGTCTCTCTCTGGTAAAGGGTAAGGTAAGCTTAGTGGGTGCTGGCCAGAGGTGTCAGGTTAGATAGGTGGTGGAAAACATGCGTTGGACCCAATCACAAGGGAGTCCTTAGTGACCCTCAGGAGAGCACTAGGGAGAGAGTGAGAAGTGGACATTGTGGAATAGGCTAGTTACTCATAACAGTCAGTCAAGAGAAAAGGACACCCAGGAGTGTTTTAATTTGACAAGGCAGAGCAGATGGGTTGGACAACCCCAAACTGGAGGAGAAAGAGCAAGCATGATCCTGTTGGGAACGTTTGCATGGAAAGAGACCGACAGTGAGGGGGCAGTCAACAAGGAGGGCTTTCAGCTGGCCCCATACACCTTGGAGTCGACTGGACCACCAGAAGCAGGAACTCCCAAAGGGCCAGGAAGTGGAGGAGTGGAGGAGCTGTCAGCCTGAGGTGAGAGCCCTGTGTGCTGGAATCCAGTCAGCTGACCCCCCCCCCTCCCCCTGACTCCAGGGCATAGACACGATGTGGGATCATGGAAATGAGTGGAAGGGCTTTGGGCACAGAACATGAGGGGCCCTCATGCTGTTGGGTGTAACAGGAGAGGAAAGGAAGGTGAAGGAGAAGGGGAGAGGCAATAGCCATGGGGAGAGGTCATGGTGTCTGTGTCCCCTACCTTCTCCAGATAAGGGAGGGAATTCCAGCACCCTAGAACCTGTGAGCAGAAGGAAAATATATGACAGGGTAAGGGGACCACTAGCAGGAAGGCCACCACCAAACCTAACAATGTTTTAGGGAAGACCTGAGGAGCTCTGACCTTTACTTGCTAACTAGCACCTAACTGGAGCTTCATACGTGGTATCAAATTGTCCTGGGTGTCATTATAAGACAGGGTAGGGTGCTCTGCAGTTTGTCTTCTTAAAGGCAAAGGGTTCGGGAGAAAAGCACGGCTAGTAGAGACTGCGGGGTGCCTGTGTGGTTGGAGGCCAGAGATAGGAGCCCACGAGGATGAGACTGTGGATGTAAGGGTGCTGACAGGCAGAGCTGAACCCCGGTGGGCAGAGAGCATTAGCCATAGACTGAGAGGTATGCATCGAGGAGACTCTGCTCAGGTGTTGTTGGCTTCTTAGCGTGAGTGGGTCCAGCCTGTCTGTGTCCCACTTCAACTTAGGCCACATGTGTCTGGGGGCACACAACAGAGCCAGGTGGTACTAAGGGGGCCAAGAGATTCCCAAGGCTGGCAGGTGGAATAAGACACCCCAGACAGCAGACGCAGCAGACAGGGCCCTTCATCTTTCATATACAATCTTGTCTCTGAAATCTACCCTGAAGAACATCAGCCAGTGTTTATGCTAGACTCAGGGTACCATTCTCTCATCGGTCCACGCACACCCACCATTCATTCATTCATTCATTCATTCACTCATCCCACCCACGTATTCACATCTCCGTTTATCCAACCATCCATCCATTGGAACTAATCATGGGGGGGGGGGGTTGCTTTCTGCAACTCCTGCCAGATTCTATTTCAGGAGCAAGGGACGCAGACGGCATACGCCTGCTCTGGCCAGATGTCTCAGAACAGCAAGGATGTCCACCACTGCTGTTGTGTGCTCCTTAAACGCTGAACGTTGAAGAGAAGCCATAAACACCAACCCCAGTGGATCAGGGGATATAGCTCCCCATAAACCAGGTGTAGTAGCACATGCCTGTCGTCCCAGGAAAATTCAAGGCCATCCTCAGCTACTGTGCTGAGTCTGAGGCCAGCCTCAAAAACCAAACATGTCACAAAAACTAACATAAAACAAATTGCGTGCTGCGTGCTAAGTGACTTGGGTGTTCCCTCAGAGTGGAAACTTTGGTAAGCTCCTTGGTCTTCACCTTTGACAGAGTTCTCTTTATTCACCCCCTCCCCACCCCCATTATCTTCCTTGTTGATGAACTCAGTGTTTTAGGGCTTGCAGAACTTCCAGGCAGGCCTGAGTCTAACCCCAGAGGACTCCAAAAAAAAAAAAAAAAAAGCGGCCACTGCAAGAACTGGCTTGCTCAGGAGCACAGCCATCTGATGTCTGATCTCCACCGAGGCTCCCAGTCAAGGGTTCAGGAAGCACTTGCAGATGTTTTCAGATCAAATGGTGTCTCTTTGAACAACTGTGTGGGCTGCTGCGCGGAAGGGCACAGGGGACCTTGTAAGGAGAGGTCAGTGGGCTTGCATCTGGTTGAGAAAAAAGGCAGGGATGCACGCGTGCGCATGTGTGCGTGCGTGTGTGTGTGTGTGTGTGTGTGTGTGTGTGTGTGTGTGTGTGTGTGTGTGTGTCTGTCTGTCTGTCTGTCTGTGTGTCTGTCTCTCTGTCTGTCACTGGACAGGATCTGTTCACAGTGGTCTGCTGAGCACCAGCAAAGGCTTCTTGGCTTTTATCGTTCAGAAGGTTGACCATGCACCTCTTTAATGGAGACTTGTTGCCTGTTCTCAGCAGAGAAAGAAGGCAGTGGGTCCAAAGAGGAGTCTTGAGAAGGGTTTGCAGATTTTTAAGAGATACAGTACGTTACCTATTGTTCACACCTCCCTGCACAGTGTGGTGGGAAAGGAAGGAGAGGATTGGAGGTTGGGACAGTAACAGCAGGCAGTGCAGTGTGAATGGCTGTCTGTCACTGTGACTTGAGAGATTTCTCTCACTCCGCGGGGACCAGTGTACACCATCACTTTGGGGAGTCCATTAAACATTATGAAGTCCAAGTGACCCTAATCACATCGTGGGCATCGTGAGCAGACTGGACAGGTCTCAGAGCCTCTGTTTGGTAAATAAGGAAACACAGTTCAAGGAAATGATTTCTAAATAGACTTTATACTTTAGATCAGTTTTAGATCTGCAGTACTACAAAGCAGAAAACCAAAAGGGCTTCTCTATTCCCCTGTCCCTTTTCCCCCATCCTCCTGTCCCCCTGTCTCCTACACACAGCTGTCAATATCCATCTATGTCACTTAGTGCTGGTGTTGCACCCGGGCATGCCGTGGTTTTGTGGCGTCGTGATGACATGCAGCCATTGTTATAGAGTAACTAGACAGGGTAAGCTCAGTGTCCTGGGGACACTTTGTGCATTTCCTGCTTATCCCACCTCCCCCTTAACAGGCCTGGCAACTGCTGATCCTCTCGCTGTTTCCAACTTGCCATTTCCAGAGTGTGACATAGCTGGAATCACTTGGCATGTAACCTTTTCAGATTGGCAGCGCCTCTGCCGCCATCAGGCGTCTGAACTCCCCTGATATCTTCCTCAGGCCAGTGGCCAACCACCCTGAGCTTAGCTTTTCCCTCTGAGGATTGCTTTTCCTTTAAATGGACATTTCTACCAAGACTTTGATGTGAACAGAGGACCACCCACTTCTGCCCCTGGCGCCAAATTCAACAACCTCCTCTTTCCTCCCTTCCCACCCCACCCCCCCTCCCCATCTCTCCAATATAAATGTATCTAGGGTAGAGATGTCTATATGCCTGGGGAAGAAACAATTACAGGTAGCTCTGGTAAGGTGAGATTCATGCTGCGATAAGGAGCAGAGTGCAGGCCACTGGGAGTTTTGTCCCTTGGTAATAGCAGGGTAAACATCACAATTTTCAAAGTCCTTTCCCTGTTATGACAGTCTTTACTGTATGTTCTCTGCCATGCTATAATTTCACATTTCTTATCTCACATCAGTCCCTGTAGACAGGCTGGACAGGTGTGGGGCTCTGTCTATGGTAGGGAATCTGAGGCCTAGAGAGGCAGAGGGATTCTCTCCAGATCCCCCCAAGAGAAGACAAGTGTGGGCTGGGGGGTGGGGGCATGGCTCAGTTGGTAGAGTTTTTTTTTGTTGTTGTTGTTGTTGTTGTTTTTAATTTATATAAGTACACTGTGGATGTCTTCAGACACACCAGAAGAACGCATTAGATCCCATTACAGATGGTTGTGAGCCACCATGTGGTTGCTGGGAATTGAACTCAGGACCTCTGGAAGAGCAGCCAGTGCTCTTAACCACTGAGTCATCTCTCCAGCCCAAGGTAAAGTTCTTGCCTAGTGTGCACAAAGGCCTGGGTCTGACCCCCTCGCACTAAATAAAACCAAGCATGGTGGTGTGTTTTTCTTATCCCAGCACTCAGAAACGGAGGCAAGAGAATGAAATCCAAGTCATCCTTAGTAACATGAGTTCAAGGTCAGCCTGAAGTACATTAGACCCTGTTGGAGGGGGCACGCCTTGACCTAGAGCCTTGCACCCATTGCCTTGTTGCCTCCAGGCCTCACCGGAGTCTCGCCACAAGCTGGGAGACATTCTTTTCGTGTGACACAGAGGCCAAAGCTCTGAGGCCCTAGCTTCTAAGTTGTTATCTGTCCCCGATATCTTTCCATTCCCACCGTGCCCAGACAGTTATTTATGTGGAGACATTTACTGGCCTCCATGGGCCAGGCTCTGTGCTGAGAGCATTATGAGTAGATTCTGTGGGACTGAGACACAGGAAGAGGCCTCAGCTAGACTTAGAGAGTCCAGAGCTGAGCTCACGCCTAGCCTTGCCGCTTCCTAGTGAGGAGAGGGCCACATGGAGGGTGTTCCACATGACTCAACGGCCACTTCCTGCTGTCAGTCTGTCCTTCCCACTACTTCCCTGAGCCTGCATGGCCCAGTCCCTTCCCATAGTAATGGAAAGAATACAGGCCTAGGTGCCCAAAATGGCTTCCCGGGTTCAAGGAAGAAGTCAGGGCAGGAAAAAAAAAATCACTTCCCTTCGCATATGGGCCAGCATGATTGCAGAAATGTCAAGTGTCTTAACCAAGGGACAGGTGGGGATGCAGGAGTAGCCAGGTGTGGTGCAGGCATGTATACAGATCGAGGACCCTGCAATTCTTTGCTTCCCTTTGAGTCTGCAGGGGCAGAATGACATTTGGGTACCTAGGCCTGTGTTGTTTCTGTCGCTATGGGAATGTAGAGGGATTGAGCCGTGCATACTCGGGAATGTAGGGCAAGGGAGGAGTGGGTTCCAGTTTCCTGGCCTGCTTGTGTAAACAGAGGCCTTCTGCTTGCTCCGAGGCTGTAATTGAAAGAGTCACCACCAGGGGGAGCTAGGTGACCGTCATCCTGCCCGAAACGGCAAAGCAAGGAAGCTTGGCTGCAGTCACCAGGGCAGGAACACACAGGCTTCTTGCTAGTTGGTGGAGTGGGACCCATGAATGAAGGCACAGCGAGTCCACCGTGTGGCTCTGGTATGACGCTTTGGGTCCCAAGCCCTGCTGGGTCTCCCTCTGCACCAGTCCAGAGTGAAACGGCACCTCTGTTATGACAGTGCAAAGAAGTAGATGTGGAACACTTTCCACTTCTAATGTCCTAAATCGCCCCTAACTCCCGATCAGCTGGGGGAAACTGAGGGTACCTCCCACTGCCTACCCCAGATCACAACCATTTTGAAAAAGTGCTTGAGGTTCCCCAACCCACAGACTTCCTGAATGGAAGCTGCGAGCTGTGAAAGCTGCCTGCCCCAGTTCACCGAGGTTTAGTTAGAATCTGAGCCCAGAGACTAAGAAGCCAGGGACTCTCGAAAGGTTTAAACCTTGGTGCTGTTGCTTGGAGCTCTGCCATCCCATATGAACCCCCTGGTTCTCTTAAGAGTTCCTGTCCTCCCTTAGAGTCCCAAGAGTATCCCACTCAAGGCTAGGAGCCAGAGGGCAGTCCTCTGTGGAATTCTTTCCGCCTGATCTAGGATGTTTCTCCCCGTGGGTGGCTCCCTCCTGCTAAACACAAGTAACTTCCGGAACACATGCTCTCTCTCATTCACTTCTCTGTTCCTTCCTCAGTTGCCCCTCTTTCCCTTGGGTGGCCTTCTCCACATACCAATTATCTCAACTCCCATGACCACTGAGATGTCCTGTGGGCCCCCTCACGTGGGGTATATCCAACCCCACACATGCAGTCCCCATCTTACCCCTTGCCAAACATGTTTTATCTTCAGCTTTAACCCAGGACTGGGGGACTGGAGGGGTGTCTCTATCTCTCCCATTGTTGCTACTAGGGCCCCAGGGAAAGGTCTTATCTCTCCTTCTCTCAGGGGCCCTACCTTGGCAGCGGCTACCACTCTCTGGACCTAGATTGTTGCCACAGCCTCTTGCCTAGTTGTCATCAAATCACCACTGTTGGTCCCCAAGGCCCAACCTGTTCTCAATTCTGCCATCAGAGGGAGCCCTTAAATCTGTGGGTCAGATGAGTTCAGGCCTTTGCTAAAAATTTGTCATGCTTCCTGTCATTTTCCTGAGCAAAAGCCCAGTCGCTTACCAGTGCCTGCCAGATAGATGCCCTGGCATCTGACCTGTTCCTCACATCCTCTCTGGCTCTCAGCTCCTCTGCACTTTGCCCAACTAACTTACCTGATTTCCCAGAATTCCTGGGGTTCTTTGCACCAGAGAGTCACCTCTACTTTCTGACGCACCCACCCCCCTCCAACCTTCCTCGAATGGCTCTCTCCCTTTTAGATCACTGCCTGAAGGTCGCCTCCTCAGGGAGGTCTCCTGGAGTCCCCCTAACTCCCTCTCAGTTGCTCATCCTAGTCACGGACCTTCCTTCCAACCTACATGAAACTCCACCAAGAATTCTGGGGTTTGCTAAGTTTGTCTTTCTGCTGCTACCACGACCCCACAACTAGACTGTAAACTCCACGAGGGCAGGGCTCTTCATCTGTTTAGCCCAATGCTGTATCCTAAGCTGGAGAACTATCTGCCACATGGCGGTCTCTTGTTTTTTCTTCTTTCCGGCCCACTCACTCTGGCCCCTGCTTCCTCGGGCCTATTTATTTATTATATATAAGTACACTGTAGCTATCTTCAGACACTCCAATGCATTCATTTTTCTTTATATCAGACTTCATTACAGATGGTTGTAGCCACCATGTGGTTGCTGGGATTTGAACTCATGACCTCTGTAAGAGGAGTCAGTACTCTTAAACGCTGAGCCTTCTCTCCAGCCCTCTCCTCCGCTGGCGGGCTCTTAATACAGATTTCTTGAATGGACATGATTCTTTCTTAGTATTTCTTAATATTTTCTTATTATTGGTTTCTTCTTTCTTTCCCAGCACCTCTCCCGGATCCACTCTTCTTTCTTTTCCCTTCTGTAAAGAGCGGGCCTCCCAGGAATATCAACTCAACACAGCATAACAAGATAGGCGAAGACTAGGCTCGAACCCTCCTATCAGGGCTGGATGTGGCAACCCAGTAGATGGAAAAAGAGTCCCAAGAGCAGTCAAAGGAGCTAGAGACAGCCCCGACTCTCACTGCTAGGAGTCCCGTTGAAACCCCAAGCTAAACAACCTTAACATATATGCAGAGGACCTAGCATAGACCCACGAAGCTCCGTGATTGCTGCTTCAGTCTCTGTGAGCCCCATGGCCTGTGGTTAGTTGATTCTGTGGGCTGTGTTCTTGTGGCTTCCCCGACCTTTCTGGCTCCTATAATTCTTCCTCCCCATCTTCCACAGGGTTCCCTGCACTCCAAGAGGAGGGATCCAATAGAGATCGCCAATGTATTCATTTTTCTTTACAGTTTAATAAATACTTCTGAGGAGTGTGCACTGGTAAGGCTGCTTGGTGGTTGTCAGAAAGATCACCGCAGTGGTAGCTTTCTGATGGTTTGCAGTCTTTAGTAATGATTTAGAGTGAGTTATAGGAAATTCCTGTCAAGCCAGCAAGACCACACTTAATGCACCCATCATTCTCAGGATGGTTGGTAACTTGGGCACTCTTTCCCCCAACCAACCTTGGGGAACTTGCTCACATGCACATCAATAACTGTACCTTTGGGGATCACACCCAGGGCTATACAAAGTGAGGATATTGGATTCTTTTTCACACCAAGTATTGGCAGGCAAAAGGTATCTTTCAGCTCAGGATGTGTGGCGCGGGCTTCTTTGAACTGTAGACCCATTGGTTGCTATAGGTTCTTATATAGGTGGGTTTCTTGTAAAGCCATCACCAACAAAGCAGACTCGAGGAGCCATCCTCCACCACACCTTTCTTCCATTTCTATTTGAATAACTTCCAATCCTTCTGTTCCTCCTTGGCCATGAACTTTGGGTAGAGTGATGCCTCAATTCCCCTCTCTCTCTTTTGAGTCTGCTCAATCATGCTGGAACATACACGTGCTCTACCCCGTCCCTCTCCTGATCCACACTGTTCTCTCCTGATCTGCCCCATCCTCTCCTGATCTACACCGTCCTCTCCTGATCCACACCATCTTCTCCAGATGCACACCGTCCTCTCCAGATGCACACCGTCCTCTCCTGATCCACACCGTCTTCTCCTGATGCACACCGTCCTCTCCAGATGCACACCGTCCTCTCCTGATCCACACCGTCTTCTCCTGATGCACACTGTCCTCTCCTAACCTACATCGTCCTCTCCTGATCCACACCGTCCTCTCCTGATGCACACCGTCCTCTCTGTCCAGCAGACAGGCAGGTTCTGCTGCCTGTGGACTCTTCTCATCATTGCTTTGTCTGGCGTTTCTCCTTTCACGAATCTTAATGGTCCTTTTCATTTGTATTGTCTCACATGCCCCTGTTTATGATTAGCCTTTAGGCCAATCTCTTTTCTTGCTTCCTTTCTTTCTCTCTTTCTTTTTTCTCTCTCTTTCTTTCTTTCTTTCTCTCTTTTCCTTCTTTGACCATGCATGACCTTCTGACTTTCTTTGTTTTTCTTCTTTCTCATGGTAATTCAAACAATATCCAAAGGATTTATGGTGGAACTGAATGTATTCATACTGTGGTATAATGATAGCTATAGAGGAAAAAAAAAAGAAGAAGAAAAAAAACCCTCAACACCTGGGTCTCACCAGCTTCTGTGTGCAAAGTCTGTTGGTGTCTGACACTGACATTGTGTAGATGATGATGATGATGATGATGATGATGATGATGATGATGATGATGA
>JADRCD010205031.1:0-17926 GCA_019843815.1 Montemys delectorum | reverse complement strand
GATGATGATGATGATGATGATGATGATGATGATGATGATGATGATGATGGAGATAATGAAGTGATGAATAGCCTTAGCTACCCAGGTGACCAGTGTGGCCTTACAATTTGACAGCCAAAGCAAGACCAAAGCCTAGTTGGCAGGAAAGTGAAAATAATTTTCCTTTCTCTTACCTCCTCTTCTTCCACCCCCTCCTTTTCTCTCTCTCTCTCTCTCTCTCTCTCCTCTCTTTCCCTCTCTCTCCTCCCCCTCTCCTCTTCTCCTCTCTCCTCCATCTCTGTTCTTCTTCCTCTCTCTCTCTCTCTCTCTCTCTCTCTCTCTCTCTCTCTCTCTCTCCTCCTTCCCTCTGTTTCCTTTCTCCATTGCTGGAGACTGAACCCAGAACCTTGTGTATGCCTGTCATTTACTTTTCCCCTTCTCTATACTCTCTACACTCCTTGGCTGAGAGATAAAGGCAAGAGGGGGGGGGGAAATATTATGCCTTTATACGAAGTGAGGCAGATTTTAAAAGGCCAGACTCAGCTATTCAGACAGTAGACACCCAGGAAACCCAAAGAGTGAATGACTGAGTCTCTTCCCATGTCAGCAGCCAGAGAGATAACTTTGGTGAAGTCTGAGGGCTAGGTGGAAATGGGGTGTGGAGGGGTGGCAGGGATTATCTCCTGGGGCTGGATAGGGACATCTGAACCACTTTGAGTAGACTTGGACTGGAAAGAACAATATCTGTGGGAACAGAAATTCAAGGTCCTCTCTGCACCCAGAGCTGGCTGACCAGGTTCCTGCCTCAGAGATTTCAGGGAAGTCTGCACTCCAGGGAAGCCTGAATCTGGCTGGGAGCAGTTGATGGAAACCAAACCCAACCCAGAATAACCAGAAGAGCAGCAATTAGGTTTCATCAATGTGTCAGAGTGGTGGTCTGCCCACAAGAGGACAGAAGTTGGCCATCAAGGCAAGGACAGACGTGTGATAAGATGTAAAAGCTGCTGCCCTTCAAAAACTGCCTTCTGGGGGCTGAGTCTGGCACAAACATATATTATCTTTACACATAAGTGCGCTTGCAAATCAGTACCAAAGAGATGAATACTCCATAGGGAAGAGATGCAAAGGATGCTACCAGATGATGCTAGAAAAATGAAGGCGGGGTCTTGTTTTTTTTTTTTTTTATTTTTTTTTTTTGAAACAGGAAGTTTTGTAGCTCAGGCTGGCCTCAGACTCAGTCTGTAGTTGAAGATGACCTTGAAGTTCTCATCTTCCTGCCTCTTCCTCCCAAGAGGAAGTACAGGCCTCCATCACCACACCTGGTTTTTATCCAGTACATGGGACCAAACTCAGAGGGTCGAGCGTGTCAGGCAAGCGCCCTCCCAACTGAGCTGCGTCCTCAGCCCCACATTAAGATATAATTTAGAAGTGGTGTAGATGTGATATAAAACTAGCCAGATGGCCGTTGGCATCCTTCTCTTAAAGGGGAGAGTGCGTTACAGACAAAAGGGCAAATCGCTGCGACCTCTCTGGAAGGCGATTTGGTAAAGTATATCAAAACTATTAACATGTTCATCATGTATGGACAGGAATTTTAGTTCAAGGAATTTACTCTAATCAGATGACTTAATCAGCTACAGATGGACATTTATGTAAAGGATGTGCATTGTAGTGTTATTTAAAATAGCAGGAAAAAAAATGAAAGCCATCTAAACGTTCAGTAATAGACAGTTTAAAGAGAATGTACTCTATCCATATGAAAAAAAAGTACCAGCAAGCCATTAAAAAAAAATCACATTCTCAAAGAATATTTAAGGCTATTGAAAAGTCTCACAATATATCTTAAGTGAAAGAAAACCAGATTATAAAACAGTAATTTCACTCTAGCCCCAATTTTTTTTTTAAAAAAAATTATGTCCTTTTGTGAGTGCAAATTAAAAAAAAAATACTTGATAAATGGGGAACACATCAAAATGTTGACACTGGATTATCTTGAATGGTAGGATTCATGGTAAATTTTATTTTCCTCTGTACACTCGTCTGTAATTTCCATATGTTCTCCAATGAATGAGTATTATTTTAATAATAAAGAAAAAATGCTGTGGTGGTGGGGGGAGTGAATGCTAAAAGAAAAGACTTCGGCTACCCAAATGGTCTGAGTGCTGGTCGCTATGGAAACCGTAACTTTGAATTGCCCAACTTTTTGTGAATTACTTTCCTGCTTTGTGGGCTTAGAGCAGGAGCTGGATTCAGTATTCTCCAGGCTGACACGTGCCTGGAGGTAGGGGAGATAGAAACTGGGGGGCCCTGGTTTCATCTTGGTTTCCTTTCTTCTCCCAAAGTGGGAGGGTCCTTGCTCCCACAGTAGATGCTGGGGTGAGAGCTGCCTCAAGGACTAGTGCTGCTCCTCTGATCTGGGTTCTTCTAAGCCTCTGAGGAACATTTGGTGGTTCTTATACCTCTGCTAGTCTGGTACCCAAAGTTGGGGTTCCGGTCACAGCACGGGGTAAACAGCCAGTAACTTGATCTGTGTAAGTACACAATGAGCATCTAAGTTTATGGATAGCCAAGCAACCATCTGTGGACTTCAGTATGCAAGTGAAAGTCCTGCTAGCTCCAGCCCAGTCTTGCCCTTTCGCTTGGTCTTGCCTTCTCCTGCCATGGAAGATAATGCCCACCTTGAAGCAAAGCCAAAGGTGGAGGCTGGGCACCAGGTAATCCTGGCTGAGCTTCGGAGGCACTCTCCTCTGCCTGTTCTCAGGCCATGGGATGGCATGCCGCTGCCGTTTGCAGATCCTGTTGGGAGCTCTCGGGTGTGGAGAACGGATTGAGGCAGCCACAAGTTGGAATTTTAAAAAGCAATGTGTCCTTTGAGCAGGAGCCCGGGCTGGGGGCTTTGCAGGCTGTCGCTTTGTCCCGGGGACCAGATGGAACTTGTTTTTCTGTGCACTCCATGGTTTAACCCTTCATTTCGCTCCCTCCCCAGCAGACCCATTCAGGAACTGCTGCCTCTGGGGTGAGGAGTTGGGAGGAGGTGGGGATGAAAGAGAACTGGGGCATCTAAGGCTCAGAGATACTGCTAAGGAATGTCTTCCCTTTTATCTCCCGCCTGTGCCTGGTTATTTTGTTTTATTTAGCAGGCTCAGACATGTGCCAGACGTGGCTCCAAGCACATTGGAAATATTAATCCAGCTACTTTCAGAACCATTATTATCCCTGTTTCACAGATGTAAAAACTGAGGTCTAGAGAAGCTAAGTAACTTGCCCAAGGCCACACAGCTGGGGAGTAATAAAGCCCAGATCTGGATCAGAAAGCTGGTTGTTTAGTTCTGCCTCTGCCTCCACTCTGCTGTGCATTTAAACACAGCATCCTGTCCATGTTTTAAATAACAGGCAAGTAAATCCTACTGTTAACGTTTCTGGCATCTGGGCTGACCCCCCTCCCCACTTAAAATACTAGGAGCATCAAGGACCATTCGAGAGACGAGAGAGAGAGAGAGAGAGAGAGAGAGAGAGAGAGAGAGAGAGAGAGAGAGAGGAAACCCAAGTCCTGGAAGGTCACAGCCCTCTCCCTCTTTTCAATCCCACCAGTTTGTAAAGCCCTGCTCATGAAATGTGTGTGACATTACGAGAAAGGCCTCTGTGAGGGCCCAATGCCCACCTGTACCCCCACCCACAGTATGTACAAAGGCCTGTGCCTCCCCTCCCCACCCAGGGATCTCTCGGCAACTGAGATTGAAACCTAGGTTTTGGTAGGAAAACTGTGCCCTGTTCCCCTCCAGCAGGAGCTGCGACCTCTGCTTGTGAAAACCTCTCTTAGTCCAATCCTCTGTGTGATATCAGAACCCTAGCTCTCTTCATTACTGTAGTGACATCTGAAGTGATGGGAGCTGGACAGAGACCAGGACTCAGCACTCACTGTCCCCCACCCCAAGCTGGTGACACACAGGCTGTGGGGAAGAACTAAGAAGGAATCCTAAATGAAGGGACCTGAAGTTAGTCTCATCTTTCCTAGGTCATGCGTCTATCTGGAAACGTTTACTCTATCTGCCTCAGGATACAACTAAGGGGACTTGGGGGCTTAACAGGGTCTACTTTGAAGTGACATGGGCTTAGAGTCAAGAGATACACTTGGATTTTTAAAATTATTACCTTGAATAACAATCTAGGACCACCTGTATGATGGAAGGAGCTATTCAAAGTTTGTCTTCTGCGTAGCACCATCTTATTCACTTATGGTCCCAAATTTCCTATTTTCATTGTATTTCTAAAATAATTTACATAATTCTTGTCTTATTAGGCTGAGTCTAAAGAGTGTGGTTTGGCTTTTGCTAAGGGTGTTTTTGTTTGTATCATCCCTGTAAACAGCTGCCATACTTCAATATCCTATCTGGAGTCCGATCCTATGGTTTCTTTGAGCTGCAGGCGCATATTCTGACAGGGTCCCGTGGGCTTGTTTCTGCCTGGCTAAGGCCATACCCTCTTGAGGGCATAGGAAGATCCAAGAGTGGGTAGTGAGTGCTTGATAGACAGTCTCAGGACCAAATTTCCAGGTCTAGGATTGGATCCGCCCACACAGGACCCTCATTCAGAGTCTGCGGCTATGCAAATGAACATGCAAATGAGGACCAATATCTAGTTAGCTCCAAATCACCTGGTTTCATATTGTTCTCTTCTTTTGCTCCCCTTTTGTTGTTCTCACCCTGAAGAAAAGTCATCCCTCTCACTGGTCTGATGTGCTGTGTTTGAGTTCCTGTGTAGTTGAAGCAAAGCCTAGACAGAACTGTAGGGAAGTGTGGTCTACTGGGTGGTAGCTAGGTCATTGGAGGAATCCCTTTTAGAAGGGATTAATGCTCTCATAAAGTGAGTCCTCACTGAAGCGACTTGTTATTAAAGAACCAAGTCTGGCCCCTGACTCTTCTATTTTCTGCATATGTCCTCCTCTTCCTCCCACTTAGTTGTGTTGTGATCCCACTATGGGAACCCTCATCGAGGGCCACAGAGAAGCCTGGACCTTAAGCCTCCAGCACAAACCGTGGCCTGAGGAAACTTCTTTTCTGAAATAGTTCTAGCTATATTGTTTCCATAGTGATGAGTAGGGCTGGGACACTTCTGGAACTAGCCTTAGTTCCAGGAGTGGGGTTGGTTATGAACTCTCCTTCTTCCCCCTTTGAAAGGCTTGTGCTCTTGTAGGAAGTCTGTTACGTTCCTCTTTGACTCAGGGGGTCAGGGAGGGACAAATCCTCTTGTAGTCTATCCTACCTTGTGGACCCAGCCAATGTCATTTTTAATATCTTTTCATCTGCTGTCCTACGTGACTGAGGCCACCTCCAGAGTTCTAATGACCTGACCTGTGAGTGATAATTGGGGGTGTTTTAATCTTATTTCTATTGCTATAACAGAACACCAGAATCTGACTAGATTGCACACAGCAGGGTCCCGGCTTTATTCCCTATTACGGAAATGATAAAACAAGGGCTACTTTGTGTACAGCCATCTGGTTTTATATCTTTTACCTATTACTTCCCTTTTATGGACTCCCCGTCTATACTAACCATGTTTATATAACTCCTGATTGCTGGGGCGCTGAGGACAAGCACAAGATCCCATCACTAGGACGGAAGTCACGGAAAGGGGAAAGAAGATCTTGACAACTTGGGAGAGGTCCAGCTGTCCCAGTCAAGGCAGAAATGTATTTCCTTGGAGCCTGGCCTGCTCGGCAAATATAGATTTTTAACTCACATGTATAAGGAACATAGACGCTTTCTCAGACTGCTCAGTGGTATCTTGGGGATCAAGGAAATTTGTGGCTTTTCTTGTTTTTCCCCGAAACTACCCAAGACTGCTAGAATTATTTTAAAATTTATTCTCCTCCTGTCATCTGTCACTTCTTGCTGCTGTCAAAAGATGATTAGTGTCCTTATGGTCCCTCTAATTCTTGACAGGATGGGAAACCTAATAGCAGAGAATGTCAGAATTATGTCTAAACTAAGAGTAAATAGGCTCAGAATCTGGATGTGAGTCTAGGGCCTGCATTTTAGCATTTTAGAGTCCCAAACACAGAAGACCCATTTGTGTGACCCTTCCATGGAACTGAGGACCAAGAAGGCCACACAGAGAGCAATCTGAGTTCAATCCATGTATGCTAAGCGAGGCTAGACTGAGTTCAGCCCCCCCCCATTCTGTATTTAGCTAGAAAAAAAAAACTAGCAAATGTACCTTTCTCAGCCTTTCGGCCTAATCTACAGAAGGATATAAAGGGGCTGAAGGGATAGTTCAGTTGGTAAAGCGGCAGAAACCCTGAGAACCGCAGAAGTCTATGTAGTGGTGGTGGTTGCAGAGGCTGGACGTAGCGGCATGTGCTTGTCACCTCAGCACTGGGTGGGGACAGGTGAATCCCTGGGGCTCACTGGCCAGTCAGCCTAGGCCAGTTGGTAAGGTTCAGGCCAATGAGAAGGCCTGTTTCTAATAATAATAATAATAATAATAATAATAACAACAACAACAACAACAATAATAGTAAAAAGGCATGTGTAGAATGACAACCTGTGTTTTCCTCTGGCCCCTGTGTGCATTGCTCAAACACACACACCCACAGAGAAAATATACTCAAGGGCCTGGCACCTTCTCCGCAGCAGGTGTTCCACTAAATGCCATCTTGTACTCCTCCGGGATTTCTGATGCTCAGCAATGCTTAGCGGAATGGTGGCCTCCCTCTGGGGTGGTGTCTCCCCTGTATCTTCCCCTTAGAGGGTTTGCCCCTTTTCCACCTCTTCACTCTTTTAGTGACTTCGTACCATCCCTGCTAGGTTGGGTAGCAGGTCCCCCTGCCTTCTGTCTTCAAGCCAAAGCCTGCAGAGGCTCTTGCCAGAGGGCACACTGGCAGGTGGCCATAGACCCGACACTACTAGCCAGGCCTCCTGTTTTTCTAGACACTTCTTCGAGCCATACATTAGTCAGCACTTACCTGGTGACCGCAGGTAGGAAGGTCAGCCATCCAGTAGCTTGATGTATTCTGTCAGGCTCAGTATGGCGCCACATAACTTTAGTCCCAGCACTGGAGAGGCAGAGGCTTGGGGAAATCTCTTTATGAGTTCAAGACCAGCTTGGTCTACATCGTGAGTTCCAGGCTGGCTAGAGCTACACAAGGAGACCCTGTCTCAATGGCAAAAAGAATATTCCTGACCTCCCATTGATGAGTGATCTTATGCTTTTGTTCAACTAAAAAAAATTTTAAGTTATGCATATTTATTTGGAGGATGGGCATGTAACATGGGGTCCTTATGGAAGTCAGAGGACAACTTGGGGGAGTGGGTTCCCTCTTACCATGTGGGTTTCAGGGATCTAACTCAGGTCATCAGAAAGCCCCCTTTACCCACTGAGCCATCTCACCAGGCCATCAATGTTTTAAGTTCTTTCTAACATTACAGAGTAGATGAGATGCCCAACGTCTTTTGTCCTCCCCACTCCACTGTGACCAGGGAGACAGCAGCTTGGAATCAAAGCTCCTTTTCAGGGAACAAAAGGTGCTACCACTGAAATACGGTCCAGCAGCGACCATAAAGACACACAAGGTGAGCCCCAGGGACCAGGAACCCAGCATCAATAATAAATGAAAGAGCCTCCTTGGATACAAAGCAGCCGCTTTTCCCTACCCCCTGCAGCAAGTCCCTTGTCAAACTTAGGATTTTGGGGTTAATTGTTTTGAAAGCCTAACTACTTTATGTGAACAAGCCGGATCCTCTCCCACCTGCCTGACAGGAAGGCCTCAGACACTGAGCACGCCTGTAAACCTTCCAAGGCTACCCTGAGAGGGGATGGCGGATAACTAGAGAGCCATTGAGCTAGGCAAGGATGATGAAGGTTGAGTGCTCCCATCAGCCCTTGTGCCTAGGACTATCTGTAGGCTTCCTTGAGCAGGGTCATGGACAGATAGCAGAGCACAGTGGTACATGACTACACATGAGGTACTACTCAACGTGTGTGTGTGTGTGTGTGTGTGTGTGTGTGTGTGCGCGTGAGAGAGAGAGAGAGAGAGAGAGAGAGAGAGAGAGAGAGAGAGAGGTGTTTATGCATGTGTGCAATGTGTGTGCATGACCTACTCTATCAGTCTCCACTTTATTCCTTTGAGACAGCATCTCTTACAGAACCTGGACTTAGGTGGCCTGGACAACAAGGTCCAGCGATCCTCCCGTCTCCACTCTTCACAGTGCTGGGTTCATAGCTGCATATATGACTACGCATGGCTTTTCTGTGGGTGCTGGGTATCTGAAGTAGGTTCCTCGTGCTTGCACAGGAAGTATTCTTACACACTGAAGCATCTCTCCAGCTCCCCAAGTTCTTTGCACAGCCATCATTTAGTCTTCCAACAAGACTTCCGGGCAAGTCCTACTATTATTCCTATATGGAGAACCAGGATGTGTCTTGCCCTGAGCCACTACCACTATGCTTCAGGACTGGTCTCCAAAGTCCAGTAATGTACCTCTAGAGGCTATTTATTGACTACTATGCTGTATTGCCTGTTGAGGTCAATGGTTTTAATTAACCAAAACACGGTTCCATGAAGCCTCCACAGTGGGGATCAGCTTCCTGTCTGGTGTACTTTTCTTGATGAGGCCAGTCCCTTACTGTCTTTCTCAACATCTCCTTTCCAGGCACTGTTAGCCTGCCCCGCCTTTTGTCCTGGAACCCAGGTGGCCTTAAGCTTTTTTTTTTTTTTTTTTAAAGACTAAATTTATTTATTCTTTGACAATTACATATATGTATGATATGCATCTTGATGTTACATACCCACCCTCAACTGCCCCTCTCACACTCTCTAGATATCCGATATGTCCCCTCCCACCTTCATGGCCTTTATTTTGAAACCCAATAAACTTAATTGATGCTGCCTGCTGGAGTGCTGACTAATCCTGTTGGTTGGCTTAACCTTGTATGGATATTCTGCAGGTAACCATAATTGCATTGATTTCTTCCGTACACCTGACATGTCATATCCAGCAGGCATTTCTTTGTATTTTAGAAAAAGATTTTTAAAAAAAACTTTTAAAATTGTGTGTAAATACGTGTCTGTGTGTAGAGATGTGGACATGGGTGCAGATGTCTGAGGAGGCCAGAACCTGATGCTGGGTTCCCCGGAGCTGGAGTTTTTGGTGGTTGCGAGGTGTCTGACATGATCACTAGGAACTGAATTGCTCTGCAAGAGCAGTATATGCTCTTAACCACTGGGCCAGCTCTGCAGCTCCCAGAAGATAGCATTTCGTAGGATTCTTCCCCATTTTTTTCTGACTCTCACACTTCGTCTCCTTTCTCTTCACCTAAGCCTTGTAGGGGTTGATATATATGCAGGGGATTTCTGCAAATGCCACAGCCAGCACAGTAACAATCCACCAGAGGCAAGAAGGCAATTTGATTCAACAACACTCAGTAGTCATGGTTGGTTCAAACTTCAAAAGTCTGACCTCGAATAGTTTATTTTAGTCATGTTTAGGCACAGCACAGTTCAGAAAAGGGTTTCCCGATGATAATTAACTTCATATGCACAACAGAGCTTAAGACATGGCATCAAAACTCTTTGTAAAGTACAAGTGACAACTTCCATAATGATAAGCTCCATTGATTGACTGAGACAAACCAGCTCACAATAGGGGTGTCAGGGTGGAAGAGCTGGTGGGGCTTGGCCCCACAGATAACACACAAAGGTTACCAGGCTATTAACAACATCCACTCCCAGCCTTCGGAGCAGAAAACGGGTTGTACATCTCTCCCTTTGAAGAAACAATCCTGTGTGTTTAACATTCTTGGTTCCCCTAGTACTTATCTGTGGGCACAAGGGTCGACACACCTCCTACACACATAGACATCTCACTTATGGCTAAACACTCAACAGTCACTTATTCTCAGAACTTTCACTAGCTATCAGTTTTTGTTTTTGTTTTTTTGTTTTTGTTTTTGCTTTTTAAAGATTTATTTATTTTATATATGTGAGTACACTGTCACTGTTTTCAGACACACCAGAAGAGGACATTAGATCTCGTTACCGATGGTTGTGAGCCACCATGTGGTTGCTGGGAATTGAACTCAGGACCTCTGGAAGAGCAGATGGTGCTCTTAACCACTGAGCCATCTTTCCAGCCCCCATAGCTGTCAGTTTTTGCATTGTTGCTCACTACAGAAAGAGGCTGCTCCAGCTTGGACTAACCTATGGCTATAAACATCGATATTTGAAAGGCAGTTTGGCAACATGTCCACTTAGCAAAACAACACCAGAAGGTTCCCCACTGTAAGAGCTGATGACCTCCCAGACCATGGGCTCTTGACTAGGTTGATAATGCCAGTATGAATTCCCTCCTAGGGAGGAGAACTCAGATCAAATCACAAAGTGATTGGCTGCCCTTGTCACTTTCACGCCACTGTGGCAGTAGTGATTCCATCACACTTGGAAGTGTGGTAGCATTTGGTGTCTAGTGGTCCAGTACTGGGGAAGGCGGCCAATGTACTTTCTCCCCTAGCAACCTGCATAAGACCTTGGGGCACTGTGAAGATTAGTCAGCAGGGGGGAAGTTTTCAGGTCAGTTCCAGCTTGATTTCCCTATGCTCTATAATCCATGAGCGTTGTTTCTTCCGCACTAGGGTCTTACCACTATATGGTGGGTGATCCAAGAGCCACGGCAGGAGCTAGACAGATGGCTTCTTGGTTAAATGTTCTTGCTGGTCTTTGAGGATCCAAGTTTACTTCCTAGAACCCACACCAGGCAGCTCACAACCACCTATAACTCCAGCTCCAGGAGACTAGATGTCTTCTTTTGACCTCCATTGACACCCACACATATGTGGCATATATATGTATATATATATATATACAAAGACACATATATATACACATAAATTTAATTTTTTTTTTTAAAAAAAAGGACAATGACAATAATCCATGTTGTTTGGGGTGGGAGGCTCTGGGACTTTCCTGACCAGACATTTGGAGGGAAATATCTTATCCCTGGCATGGAGATTTTTGTTTAATAATCTGTGTCTTCTGGGGTAAGCATCATTCATCCATTCAGGGTACCAGAGTTCAAACTTCATTTTTAAAACTGATACTTTTAAGTTAGCTTACAAAGAGCTGCAGTGTCTGCATGGGTTAGAAACCCTGAGGTTGAGCCTGTGCTAGGCTGCACCTGCACACACTGTTTCTCACCCTGAAAAAAAAATTTAGCTTACAAAGTAGATTTTTGCATATTTTTGGCTCTGGCTAACCCACCCTTGCTCCTATGACCCCATCTCCACTTAAACCTTTAATCCTCAGTATCCACCCCTTCACTTTGATACTGCATGTGTCCTGTTATCCCCTTACCCTTTATGGTCTTGAACTCTTGATCTTCTTGCCTCAGCACCCCCTAGTCCTGAGACTACAGGTATGGACTACATACAGTGTATCTGAATTGTCTAGAGTTTCAGTCATGCATTTCCTCTAGAAGAGGTAGCTCATACACCCTAGACTTCCTGAGAAAGGCTTACTCATTGCAGAAGAAGAGCAGGGAGGGAAGGACTATGGTCCATCCAACTGTCTGTCTATCTGGGGCCAAGGCATGAGAAAAGCATCCCCCTAAGGGAAAGAAGAAAAGCAGCTATGTTTATCTTCAGCACGGGCAGGTCTAGAGCACAGAGCACTTTGGTTGAAAGCCAGCACATTAGATTGAGCTGTTGCCCACTGGGAAGATCGTCATCACGGTCTGAGATGGAGTGGGCAAACCTTTCACTTTGCCAAAACAAAATATTGTGGCTCCAAGGCTTAAATAATAAGCATTTATTCTCATAATTCAGGAAGCTCAAGTTTTAAATCAAGGTGCTGGCAGACTCTTTGTCTAGTCAAGGCCCAGTTCTTGTCCTCAATTGTATTGGAACTCATTCCAATACAATTGGTGAAAGGGATCTCTGACTGTGCTGTCTTTCCTCATCAGGGTGTTAATCTCATTCAAAAGAGGGCCCGCCCTCATGACCTAATCGCCTCCCTAAGACCTAAAATGGCATCACACTGGGGATTAGGGACTGTGAATTTAGGCAACAACACTCAGCCTGCCACAGAAGAGCAGTTTTAGAAGGCAGGCACAGGAACTGTCTGGTCTGGGAACAGTGAATTTGAGCTGCTGTCAGATACCAGGCAGATAAATGAAGAATGTTTTTATGTGTAAGAGTTTGGGGTTCAAGGGAATCCTATGGGCTTGGAGATAGAAATAGATAGAATAGAAACCTACCTCTCCCAGGCAAGTTCCTCAATTTGCAAAACAGGATCATAATACCCATCTCACAGGGTTGTTATCCAATTCAAATAAGAGAACAAACCACTTGGTGATATATGTATCTATACTAAGAGCGGAGAGCTAGCTGTGAAGAGTTGAATGGCAGTGACAGGCATTAGGGAAACCATGAAACCATTCTCCTTTGCTGGGTAGCTCTCCACAGGTTTTGTCCTTTCCCACATCTCTTGCCCTGTGGAGAGAGCACCCCTACCACTGGTGTCTGCATCTGCGCAACACTCTTCTGCAACACAGCACCTCACCTCACAGGGTAGGCAGATGGAAACGTAAAGAAATATCTACAGAGTCTCAAGGGACTCTGCATAATGTGAGGCTGAGCAGTCTTAGCTTAAAGGAAGAGAAGGAAGAAAGAGAGGAGGGGGGAGCAAGAGGAGGAAGAAGTGGGGGAGGAGGAAGAGGAGAGGGAAGATTAGGAACAGAAGAAAGGAGAAGGAAGAGAGGAGAATGAGGAAGAGGAAAAAGGAAGAGGAGGAAAAAAGTATTTTCTCAATTAGCAGAAAAATATAGATTATTTTGCTCATTTTAAATGTTTCTTCTGGGCTAGAGAGATGGTTCAGTGGTTAAGAGCACTGACTGCTCTTCCAGAGGTCCAGAGTTCAATTCCCAGCAACCACTTGGTGGCTCACAACCATCTGTAATGGGATCCGATGCCTTCTTCTGGTGTGTCTGAAGACAGCAATGTGTACGCATATACATAAAATAAATAAATAAATATTAAGTGTTTCTTCTATATTCCTCTTGAATCCTTCTCACATGTCAATAGCAAGATTAAGACTTAGTATATGCCAGGTATAGTAGCACACATCTTTAATCCCAGTGCTTGGAAGGCAGAGGCAGGCATATCTCTTGAGAGTTCAAGGCCAGCCTGATCTACACAGTGAGTTCCAAGGACAGCAAGAGCTACATAGTGAGCCCTGGTCTCCAAAAAACCAACCAACATACCAAATAGAAAGACATAGTATACTTGGGTATTTGATTCACATACATGTACACACAGCTGTACATATGTACACACACACACACACATGCACAGGTAGAAAAGCACTGATGCAGATAAACAGCTTGTCCTTCACATCTGTTAGATTCTCCACCAGCTAGTTGTAGATGAAAAATGTTTTTAATTTAATAAACTTTATGTTATGTGCATGAGCACTTTATCTGAATGTTTATATATGTGTACCACATGCATGCTTGGTACCTAAGAAGAACAAAAGAGGGCATTGGAACCCCTGGAACTGGAGTTACAGATAATGAGTCCCCTTGTGGGTGCTGGGAACTGAACACAGGTTCTCTGTAAGAACAAGTGTTTTTAACCACTGAGCCATCTCCCAAGCTCCTGAAAAAAAATTTTAATTGAAAAATGTGTATAATTGCTGTAGTGGAGAATTTTGGCTAAACGACTTTGTGCTCCCAGTGGGTCACGCTCCCGGCCACGCACCAGATCCCTCTGGATTCTCGAATGAAAGACACACACGTGCACACACACACACACACACACACACACACACACACACATGCATGTGTCTGCCAGTTAATTTTTAAATGCCCTGGCTAGCTCAAAGGCTGGGCAGTTCTAATCCTCCACGTGGCTAGCACACATTTCCCTGCTGCAATCCTGGCTTAATGCCCTCTAATTCTATATTTTATCTTTGTAACCCTGGTTCTTTCTGAGTGACTCCTTAGTCTTTGCTTCCCAAGACACTTCTGAGCAGCCCTTTTGGGGACTGCATTCCTTTTCATCTACATTTTGGATGATTTTCCTTCTGCAGCTCTAAATCTGATCCGTCTCCCTCTGAATCATGGTGATCTTTCTCTCCTTCCTCTCCTCCAGTTCCTAGCTTGTGCAAATCTCAAGGTCCTGCCTCAGTCTACCCGCCCAGCCACTGGCCATTGGCTCTTTATTGATTGATCAAAAACCAATTGGGGGCAAGGACCTTCAGCATTTGGACATGCAGATTCCTGATTTGGAGGGCCGAATTAATTCAAAGCATTAGAACCAACCCCCAACAAATTTCCTCTGAGCTGAACACACACAGACTTTCCCCTTGCTGTCAGTCCTAAACAATGAGATATAATGATTACTTTTCCAGCATTAGCTCTAGATATGCCTCAAAGAATCTGGGGAGATGTGTGTAGCTTTTTTTTATATAAGAGTGCATTATATAGGAGATCATTTTATATAAGAGATGAACAAATTTAGTATCTACACCTGAGGTCCTTAGATAACCATACCCTTAGCTAGTAAGGGACAACAATGTTATCTACTTTATTTACTTGATTTAGAAATAGATAACATCTAACTATATTGCATATATATTCAGATATATTATATGTTACCGTTTGAATCTCAAATGTCCCCTATAAACTTGTTTTGAGCCCTGACCCCCAGCTGATGGTACTATTTGGGGAGGCTGTGGAGCCTAGCTGGTGCATGTGAATCACTGGGTCAGGCATGGAGAAACACACTGCCTGCTTTATGGAGGAGAGAGCTTGTGGTGGCGGCTGCTCCCACCACAGCAAAACAGGAAGCAGAGAGCGAGGCCCTGGCAACATGCTCCTCCATCCTTCCCTACCACAGATGGACACCCCAGAAACTGTGAAACAAGATAAACAGTTTTTTCTTTATACTGTTTCTGTTGGGTATTTTGAGTGAAGGTAGACACAAATAATTAATATATCGTATCTTGTGTATTACACTTTTCATGTTACACATGATCTGTAAGAGGAAAGGAGCCATCATTTATCAGCATATGTTGGGAAATCTAGAGTTAAAGGAAGTAGATACTGATTGTGGAATTCCAGGCCTCGTGTTTGTATCAGGCAAAGAGATGTTGAAGCAACTAGCATCCTGAAGTTCTGACTCCTATGCTGTGCTTTTCCCCTCTGGGATGATGCTCTACCAATGGCCATTGAGAGGCATTGGTAAACTGCTTAGCCTCTACTAGCACAATATGAGAGTCAGGCCAAGGACAGGATGTCAAGGGAGGTGAGAAATGAACTATCCATCATCACTAAAAGCTCTGTGAACAAGAGAGAGGTAGGGGTGCCTGGCTCAGCCCCCAAGAGGTCCACAGAGTCAAAATGGAAGGATGGTGAGGGGAGATCAGAGAAGACCCTGCTTAGCCTGAGTGTTAACCTCCATGAACAGGATGGGTTTATTATAATGTTCCCACCAAGCCCTGCAACTCTCAGTTAAAGAAGCCACTAATTGGAAAGGAGGAGCCAGCAGAAGCAAAAGTCAACAATGACTGATTATCGGTGGCTGTTAACTCTAATCCATTTATTGCCCTAGGTCAGATCATCAAAATCCCCACACTGATGCTGGGACAATGGATCTCAGAGCTCTATTCTCTGTCTGTTCTTTGGATTAGCCTCCATCCTCCTCTGGGCTTTCATGTCACCCCATGTTTTAGTAGCCCTCATTCCATACTATGTCAAGAAGTGATATGCTGGAAGCACATTCCAAATTCTGGTACCAGCAGCTTTATGGCAGTTGTCTGCCACACATCACACCTGTCCCAAGAAGGATCAAGAAGCAGTAGGAAGCAGTAACCAGGAGCTCAGACAGACAGGCTAGCATGAAGAAAGCCCCATGCATGTGAACCATGAACTAAGAACTAAGAACCATTAACCACAGAACTAAATTCTGTACCACTTAGTCTAGTATCAGGGGTGGAGGTCATCTACTGGGGAACGCAGAAGAACCAGAGTCATGCCTGGGACATCAACATATTGAGATAGAAACCTAAGATGAGTTCATTAGCAAACCCGACACCATAGATGAAAGAAGCAATGAACTTAAAGTCAGAAAAAAAGACATGATCTAAACAAACAGATATGACAGACAAGCCAGAACATCCAAAGAGTGAGGAAACATGAAGTGGCCTAACATACATATAAGTAAGACCCTGTTTAGGAAACAAAGAGTGTAGGTGTGGTGGGAGTATCACCACTAGGAGGTGTGACCTTGTTGGAGGAAGTGAGTCACTAGGGGCAGGCGTTGAGGTTTCAGAAGCTCAAGCCAGGTCCAGTGTCATTCTCTCTTCCTGCTGATGGCCATTCTGGACGTAGAACTCTCAGCTACTTCTCCAGCTCCATGTCTGCTTCAACATCACCATGCTTCCCCAATGACAATAATCGACGAAACCTCTGAAACTGTAAGCCAACCCTGACTAATACACTCACTTCGATGTTCCCCTTTATAAGAACTGCCTTGGTCCTGGTGTCTCTTCACAGCAATGGAAACCCCAACTAAGACAATAGGTCAGAAGAACCTCTTGGAGAAATGATGATCAGCATCTTCCCCCAAAGCAGGACATCAAGCCAGAGCTCAGAGAACTTGAATCGGGATTTTTTTGTTTTGTTTTTAAATCACTCAGGCATCATTACCAAACTTCTGAAAACCAAGGTTCTCTGAAGTAACCAAGGAGAAAAAAGAGAGCTAACCTTCTCCCCCTCCAAAGCACTTCTCCATGCCCATGAAGGAGCTGTCCTTCGGGAACAGAGCTGGAGAGGTGTGAAGGGTGATCATGTATGAAAGCAAACCTCCTCCAGCATTCCTGTAGCTCTGTAAGTATTTAGACTGTTCCTTCTAGATGACAGCAAGGGATTCCTGCCACTTTGGCTTCGTGTAGTATAGGTGTAGTGTTCATGTAGTAGAGCTCAGCCATTGTCAGATAACCTATTTAGCTTACAGGATAGCTAATTCTTTGGGTCTAGAATCTACATCGGTCCACAAGATCCAATAAAAAAAATGATCTTGTTTTGTCTATGTACATCTGTGCGTCTGTGTGTGTGGAAGCCAGAGAACAACGTGAGGTATCACTCCTCAGATGCCACCCACCTTGTCTCACTGGGGTCTGGAGCTTGCCAACTGGCCTTGGCTGGCTGGCCAGCAAGCCCTGCGGATCTGTCTGTCTCTACCTCCCCAGGGCTGGAGATTGTGTGTACATGACAGTTTTATAAGGGTGCTGGAGGTCTGATTGGGTCCCCATGCTTGCGCTGCAAGCACACACCAGTGGAACTGTCTCCCCTGTCTAGCTTGTAGTTTTTTAACCTCACCTGGAACCTTTCCTGTGGTTTCCTCTCAGGTCCCTTCCCCTGCCTCTTTCTTCAGGGACTCATTTACTGGTATACTCGGCTACCTGGAGATGTCCCTCTTCCTACTGATGGTTTCTGCTTGCTCTGCCTCTTCTGGATAGCTTGCCTTCTGTCCCTTCCCATTCATTAATTTCACTCTTCATCACAAGCACACAGGTGTCTGCTCACATTGTGTGTCTCAGTGCCTTATAATTCTATGAGGGTGCCTCTCTGGGGATACTGGAGAAGCATTCTTATACTTCCTTAGATATAGGGAATATATGAAGCCAAGGATCATAATAACTTTTTGATGGGCTGGTGTGTCCCCTTTGGATCATCTGAACCATTTCTGGATCCATTCCCATTGACTGAGTTTTGCCCTGGTTATGTTTTGTAGTTTCCTGCATCTTTGCATGCTTAGTAAGAATTTTAGGTGCCAGACCCTGTGAATCTTTACTTTGTTAGGTGTGAAGTGTGACTGTAATCTTGTAAACGTGTCTCAGCTTTGTTCTAGCATGTTACTGGGTTCATTAAAGCAGTTCAGTTCTTTTGGG
>JADRCD010205029.1:0-22328 GCA_019843815.1 Montemys delectorum | reverse complement strand
ATTTGTTTTGAGCTTCTTTTTCTAGTGTGAGTACACCATTTGCCTGTAGAACTGCAGGCCAGAAGAGGGCATCAGATCTCTTTATAGATGGTTGTGAGCTCTGGCAGATCAGCCAGTGTTCTTGACCGCTGAGCCATTACACCAGCCCCTTGAGCTTTTCTTAATCATTTTTCAGCTTGGTCACAACAAAGATAACATTCTTGGAATGATGTGCTTCCAAGGCCACGATGGTCATCTAAGAGCTCATTAAGAGACTCCAGTGTGCATCTAATACCTGCTTCTAGCCACTCTGTGTCCTTTCCGCCTTCCTCTTCTTTCCTGCTGATGTAGGTCAGGATCCCTGCTGCACCCAAGTCCCTGGGAACTCCTTAGACTGCTCGGCCTGTAAGTGGGCAGCTGCTTGGAGAGTACTGGCACTCCAAAAGGATTCAGTTTGTACCACTGTGTCTTACCACACACCATCTGGGTACAACTAATAAATAACTTTGGCAGACAGTCTTCCCGCTTAATAGAGAGGCCAATAGTTTTCATAGAACTTGCTTTGGAATTCTGAAGGTTTAGTGGTGCATGGGGACACCCTGCTTTTCTTCACAGCATCCTGTCCACTGCCCACAGTCCTCTCTTCTATACCAGTTTCATACCAATTTCCTCACATCTGATACTTCATTTATATGCAGAATTGTAAAGCTGTTCGGCCCTACTGTATAAATCAATTCTGTGCCAGGAAAAGAATGTCAAGAATCTTAATAAATCTAACAGAAATCCAATCAACATGTTCCATGCTCGCTGACTTAACTGGTTGTACCAGCTTTTAACTTCTGCTATGTCTAATAGGTTTGTGTGCTCCTTTGGTGTACACAAACCTTGTGGCTCCTTGTGGCTCCTTTTGATTATAAAGCTAGAATGGACCAGGATAATGATAAAGCGTTATAAACACTCTAAGGAGAACATGCTGGCTCTAACCTGACACACTGGGCCACAATGACCAAAGCACTGTAGATAACGGAAGTTTAAAAAGTTTACACTGACTTCTTTAATCCCAAGACTCAGGAGGCTGATCTCTGAGTACACAAAGGGGCGCAGGACTGCCAGGGCTACACAGAAACCCGATCTTAAAAAAGCAAAACTTGTTCACACTGGGGATGCAGCTGAGTGAGAACAAAGTGTCTTTTCTAGAATGTAAGGTCAACCCACAGCACACTGCCACCCACTTTTCAAAATCGGTGCCAAAGAAAATGCTGCTTCTCCTCTTTAGATCTATGGGATTTGTTTTGGTTGGAATTTCCGTTAAGGGACAAATCCAGTTTAGCAAGTGACTTAAAAAACCCTTGTGTGTAAATATGTATGTGTACACTCCTGTGTGTGAACGCCAGGATGTTACATGGTGAAGATCAGAAGCCAACCTCAAGTGTTAGTTCCTGCCTTCTACCTTGAGGCTGGGTCTCTCTCATTTTATCCCACCCAGCTGCCCTGTGAGCTTCTGGGGATTAATGTGTCTCCATCTCTCTCTTCTCTTGGAGCACCAGTATTACATACACTACTGCTTTTACATAGCTTCTGAGTGTTAAAACCAGGCTCTACCCATAGCCGGGCACTTGCTTTTGTCAGTCACCTCCTCAGTCCTAGGAAGTGTTCACGCCTTCCTCCTTAGTTATGTCACACACACACACACACACACACACACACACACACACACACACACAGAGTGCGGTTAAGCTATCACGGCTTACATACTAAGCTGCTGGAATTCCAAGCTGTTCACTTCACAGTGTATTTGCCATTTGGTGCACAGGTCTGACCAACCCTACACCCTAACAGAGGCAAAAGAAAAGGTTCTTGGGGGTGTTGTAAACACTTGATCTTCATGTGAGACACCGATGACATTAAACTCACACAGCAGCACCAGCTGTTTCAGTTCTCTGTATCCATCTAAATAAGCATCAGGTACAACCAGCATACAACACCTGGTACTTAGGCTCTACAGTCGAAGGTAATCTGATATACAAATTATTTTGCCATTTTACCTTCAAGTTTATCTGTGAAACGGAGATTAAAAGGACTTTTCGGGGTTGGTTCTTTGATTAGTGACGGCATACACAGAGCATGAAGAGAAACAGATGAAAAAAAAAAAAAACCCTGAAAGCAAAATTTCTAGACACCAGGCCATGACCATGGTTCTATATGAAGTTTCTCCTGCTATTGATGTATTTCCACAGCTCCCATGTGGTCTTATAGGTGCTAAAGAACTTCAAGCTGAGATCTCACTCGGCCATGACTACTTGGAGCCTGACCCCTAGTGGCTCATGGCATTTTACACAAACGATGTTCCCTTGTCAGTCCACCTGGATATAAACCCCACACAAATGGTCCAAAGACCTAGCTAACTATTATAAAGATACGTCCATTTACGCCTGCAGCTCGAAATTCCCCATTGTTTCTGTTTGTCTGTGCCCTTGGTACGCTATCTTCCATAAACCCATCTGCACTATCTTATGGGTTCACACAAACCATGACAATGCTTATGTTTTTAACTCTGACGATCCTGGTACAGAAGTTACGGATACACACCCAGCTTCACGATCACGACTTGCGGAGCAAGCACCGGTGGGGGATAGAAAAGTCCTTTGTTCCTTGGGGACGAGGTGGTAGGTCTTACTATGCAAGCCAAAAGCTGGCCTGAAACTCCTGATCCTCCTGCCTCAGCATCCTAAGTGCTTAGGACTGCAGGTTAGTAAGCTACACTGAGCTGTGTTAGATCTTGAGTATTTCCCGTGGCATGTACAGAACCTTTCTCCTCCAACTGTCCTAGCGGGGAGGGCCTATGAGCTAGCCTGGGGAGACTCTCCTGAAGTTTCTTCTGCTATTGCTGTTTCCATGGTTTCCGGTGGGCTTCCAGGTGCTAAGGAACTTCAAGCTGCGATGTCACTAGGACAAGGGAAGGAGAACTGTCACTGTAGCTCTGACAGGTTAGGTCTGTGCTGCAGGTGCAGAGGGCCAAGCTGACATGAACAAAGGACAGAAGCAGGAGACACTTGAGCTGAATGCGACACACACATACACACACACAGTGTACTTTAAAACGTTTTTATTGAATATTAATCCGTTACAAGTACTGAAGACATTGAGCCAAAGCACAATCACAGGTTAAATATAATCACAGAGACGTTTTAAAGAGAAACCCACCATGAAGGCTGGTTAAGATCCTGATGCCCTCTTTTAGAAATAAGTAGAAGGCGAGAAAAAAAAAGTCTTCTATTCCAGGTGAAAACTATAAAGACCAGAGAATTCCATGCTGTGAGCCTCCTTTTGTGATCAAACTGCTAGGACAATCAGGTTTAGAAAAACTACATAGAAAACAAAAATCTAGGCTATTCAGTCAAAATCTGAATTTCAGATAAGTTAATGAACTTTTTAAAAATTGCACAGATGTCAAACATGAACTATACTTGAGCTAGAAAATTGCCTGAAATTCAAATCTAACTAGGCATCTTGTTTTGTCTGACAAGCCTACAGATGGACAAATGCAAAAGAAAAGAAGGCGGAGCTGGAACCCCTGCCCCTGGTGGGTCACAGAGACCGGAAAAAGAAAGAGAACACTAACAACAAAAGAAAGGGCACCACACTGGTTACTTACACAGACTGGGACGCTACAGGAAGGAGATTACTATTATAACGCCAGCTGCTGTTGTCAGAGCAGTCCAGATTTCCTCAAAGCTGGGTTTGTAAGTTCTTGAGAGACCTTGTCAATCAAAGTACCCTTTTAGTTTTGTAGGTATTAAGGACAAATATTACTACCACAAAGATAAGATGAGCTTAGAACATTGGGAGGGAGCAGAAGTAGGCCTTACACACACATGGCGAGTTTCAGGGTTCTGTGTAGTGAATACATTTACTGTACTGCACGGTCAGCTCAGTCACAACCCTCGGACCCGTCCCTTCGTTTACTGTAGCATTTTCTAGCTTTCCTTTCTGCACACTGGGAGAGAGGTTCAGGGATACCCCATCACCAAACTGAGCTAACAAAGGGCATTTAGGGCCACTTGAGAAGGATAGCAAAAGAATTCTGAAAAATAAGAAAAACTCTGAAAGGAAGGTGGAGGGGAAAGGAGCTAGGAAGTGTACAGGGAGGGTGTGTGTGTGTGTGTGTGTTTGGGGTGTGCATGTGTGACAACTACCTCTATAGGGTGTCACCTCAACTCTGCAGAACTCTATTAGTATAAAACTGGCCACATAACCTGACCATACTGGATCTTATAGAAGATATAAAATCTTTAGCTTCCAACAGGTCTGAAGTTTCATGTGTATAGATCTTAAAATGACTAAAAAACAACTTCCACCTCACTCAGACTCTACACAGTACCACATACTATGAATCCTCACACAAGTCTGGAAATCCCACCAGTGTTACTCCAAACCAGGTGACCTGGAGCCTGAAGAACTTTGCGTGAGAGAAACTGGAACTGACTGGCTACATCAACTCCACTAAATGTGACAATATTACTTATAAAATATACCCCATAAAACACACTTATCAGGTATGAAATAAACAGACACACCCACTCACTGACTGACACATTTCAAATATTAAGAAGTGGATTCATATTTCACTGCTAGATTAGAAAAGGTTAAAAAGTTTCTGCCATAGATAAGGCTTTTTCAAACAGGAAAAACATAATTGTCTATTAACTGCAGAATGCCTAAGTTGGCTGAAGCAGCTTCACTTTTTTAGGGCGCTATTTTTTAAGTGATCTTTGTCATGTGCTAGACGTAGCCAGCAATTTCTTGAATATCACTGTCACAATCACCCTCATTTCTGTGTAACTGCCTTAACTTCAGATCTGATACGAGAAAACATCCATTCTAATGTCATTTTCCAGTGTTTGCTGGGTGATTCTAGTGTGTAGCTCTATGTAAGATGATCGGCCCAACAGAAACGCGGTAAGGGGACAGGACAGCGAGATGTGCTTAAAGATAGGTACTTTTGTTTACAAGGCCATTTATAGGAATTCCAAGACGACTGTTTACAAGGGGAGAGGGAACAATGCCTAAGTACCCTTCATGCGACTGGGCATATACTGCAGTAGAGGAAAACAGGAACAATTTACTGCGTTCTAATGCTGTTTTCTAGCATTAGCCACATGTTAATAATATCTGTTTGTAATAATATATAGGATAATAAATGTTAACATATGCTTCTTTGCTTGCCATATTCAAGTACTTCTCTATATATTCCAAATACCCTTCACTATTCCAACAGCAAAGAGCTATGAGTGCAGTCAGAAGTGTGGAGCTCAGGGGAGCCCGGCTGCCTTCACCAGACGATGTTAGTGCTGCTACTCTGCTTAGGCTGCTCAGAGTTCTAACTCTGAGGAAAAGAAAGCAAAGTTAGAATCCAGACTGTCCTGCCAATATGTTTTTGCATAGAACTGAAACACTGGATTCCATGCGGCCATCTGTTAGCAGAATCTTTTGAGCAGAAAGTGGGTGAGGACTAAGCTCAGTTCCATACTGTTATGAAAATAAGGACGCCTGGATTCCTATGTAAGACTTATGACGAAGAAAGGAAAAAGGTAAATGGGGGAGCACAGGAGCGTTCTGAGAAAGGGTTAGCAGTCTGGGGAGAAGCAAAGGTACAGGCAGACATGCCCAGAGAGCTTGTTTATTTTATGCCTGAGTTAAGTAGCCAAGCTGGCCAAACTGGTCAACTGGCACTGTCCGGGCTCTGGCAAAGGCCATGAAGAGCTGGGAGCCACCTGCCTTCTCTCTGCGATTCTGCAGAGAAGCTGGAGTCCCAAACCTGCCCCAAGTTCTAAATAATGCACATACAAGAAATCAAACAGAGGTCAGCCGGATGCCAAGCTCTTCTTTCTATTCCAGAGGGCTCGTGTAGAGCCTATGTTGCTGTACAAAGACACCCTAAACAATCGCCTTTTTGTCCACTTGAATATACTCATGATACCTTTGGTTTTTAAGTTCTGAAAATATCTATTAGCTCTACGGATCATTTATTTTTAAATTTTTTTTCCTTTTTTTTTCAGACTGATTTGCATTTTGTGAGTCACCATAAGACTGCACTGTAAGGCTCCCTTACAGTGTTTTTGCTCAGCTCAGAACATGAGACAGACACACAGCCCTGGAGGGTTAGGGAACCAAGATGGACTCCTCGAGGTAAGGCCCGGTTAATGGAGGTTGGCTGACGGAGGCGATTCGTTAGTCAGAGGCTCATGTTTTAGTTCATGTTTTACTATACCATAGTAGCTTGTTACTGAATTAAAATCACAGCTGTGTTTAGCATTTTAAACTAATTCAGGTCGGGCCAAATAACATATACATTATAGCTACTAAAACTACACAGACGCCAATTTCTTCAACCCTTTCTTAACAGAAAGAAAAAAGAATGAAGGAAAAGAGCTCTTGAGCCAACACCGCATTTTGAAGCTCTGCATGGTACTCTAGTTGCTATTAAACATGCAGCCAAAACCACGAACACCCAGCTCAGGCCACTGAAACGTCAACAAAAGGGAAAACAGGCTAATTCTTGACTTCATTTTGAAGAACCCATTCAAGATATAACTAATATTCACACTAGACTGGATGCCTAGTCCTAGTACTGGACTCAAGCTAACAAAAATTTAATAAATAAAAAGAGAAATGTGTACTTCAAGAACCAGGGAAACAAAGGTGATCACAGTTTAATATGCTTGCATTAAAAAAAAAGTTAAAAAATTGTTTTCAGCCTTCCAATTGAAACGGTTACGTGGGTCACATTGTTTCTCTCTGTATCTATGACTTCTGCTTCAGAGCTGAGTAGACCCTAAATAGAGTAATGCATTCAATTCAGTATTCAGTTAAGGTCCATAGGGAACAGAAGGAAGCATGGCTCTGCTCAGTGTCGTGCACCTGGCCAATGCCATTATAAGCAATACTTTCACAAAGAAATGTTTCTATATCAGTGGTGGCTAAAAAAATAGGTCAAACTGCCTTTGGTTTCAACTTGTGTTTTCTTTGTCTAACTGTATTAAGAACTTTGAAGAAATGATTCAAAAACTGAGAGAAAGGATCTTTCTAAACTATTTGACGCATACTACTGAAGATAAAGGTCAGATCAGGAGTAAACAAAACGTCCTTGTATTTGTGCATATTTATCACGTAGGGCTTGAATCCTGGCTTTCTAAACTAAAGAGAGAGGAGAGTAAAATGCTGAGACACTGACTTTGGAAGTAAAAGTAACACCAGGGGAGACGATTCTGAAGTGTTTGTTGAGACATCCCCAGATCTGCCGCTGCAGCCAGAGCCCTGGGCTCCACTTGCCCTCCTCCTCACTGGACTCCTCCACCCCACCCCCCACCCACCCAGCTCTCTAGCCACTCCACCAGGGAATTAATAGCCTCCATCAAACCTTCCCCTGGCCCTCTTTTGACATCTGCAGCATGGTCCTGAGAACCTTGCGGAGAGCAAAGAGCAAATGGTCCACCACGCTCTGACTCTTTAGGTCAAAGAGATGGGAAGATGGGGCAGTTCATAAAAGGAAACTAAATATTGCTGCCTTTCCTTTATGTTCACAAGAAGCAGAGATACCAAATCTAACAACAGGGACATGTCTTGCTCGCCCAGAAGCTTCGGCTGGATTGCTAATGATTTTAGTCAGTGTGACTCTGTGCAAAATATCCCAGGAAGACACTGGCTCATTTTCAAAGTAACAACAATGACAACAATAAGCATCAACAAACATGTTTGGCAAAATTAAAAAATGAGCTCATCACATGTGTCTGTTACACATGTGCCAAACACAACAAAGAAAATGTAGTGTATGAACCAAGAACGTGTAAGCCAGCATATTCTCTTTTCCCATCTCTACATCTTGAGCAAAGCATCTTGCTTCAGAAATGGGTAACTGCAATGGAAATGGCCTGAGACAAGTTCAAGGCCGCCGCCTGGCAGCTGTTTCCTCAAAGGGACCAGGGCAGGTGAGTGTGCTTGGGACCCACTCTGCGCCATCACTCTAGCAATGCTTGATAAAAGACAGACAGCTTATTTCTTAGCTGTTGGGATTTAGAGAATATTGATTTTTCTGTTGGAAGCAATCCACTGTAATCCAGTTGCAGGTTTGAATCACTCTGGCCTTTACCAGGGGCAATCACTAGGTTTTCTGCTCTGCTGCCGTTGCGGTCTGTGAAGGGGCTTCCGGCTTCATGATCTGGTAGGTGATGAGATATTCTGGATATGCCTGGAACGGTCAAGAAGGCAAACAGCTCATTCCCTTGAAGGTGTAGCACTTAAGCACTTATGCCTTCCTCAGGAGTCAGGCTAGATAACGTGCAAACCCCACCATCTATACAATGATTTGCACAATACTTCTTTATTTTACCTTCTGCAGTGCTGGGGATGGAAGTTGGCATCCTGCTCACATGAACCAACCACTCTATCTACCAGCAGCACCGTACAGCCTCAGCCTCAGTTCTTTCAATGCTGTAGGTTAGGTCCCTCTGCTTATCCTTTACTGTAAAGCTATGCATCATTAACAAGAAAACATCAGCATCGTTCCTCTCACCTTACATAGTAGGTAGTTAAGAAGCTTATTAGCTCAAGTAATAATTCTGCTGTTGAGAGCTCAAATTAATAAAAGGAAATGTAACTCCTCACTCTAGAATCTAGAATGAGGATGGTCAGACATGCTAAAGTACCACAAATCCACAGGGCAACAGTATAGGGGTGACTCAAGTAGGATGTTTGTTTCTTTGTGACAGGGTCTCATGTAGGTTAATTTGTTCTCAAACTTGCTCCATAGCTAAGGCTTGTCTTCCAGCCTTCCAAGTGCTGAAAGCCACCACACCTGGCCAGGGATGATTGTGCCAACCAGCAAGCACCTCTACTGGAGAGATAATTGAGGTGCAGATTTAGGCTTGCATTTGCCGTCAGTCTTTGTCACTGTCTCTACTCTCTTGAAGTTAGTAAGAGAGATCGGTTCTGGCATCCAGAAGACTTCTTGATGGGGAGTGGGAAAGGGAAGCTGCTACCAGAGGAAGCTAACACAGATCTTAAAAGCAGGGAGTGTGGACTACACAGGAATTCTGCAATTCTAAAGAACGACAAAACTAGACCTAGCTTTTAGAGTGGCTGTAGCTGAAGAAGAATATTCCTCAACTGGGCAAAGGGTTTGGAGCCCCCAAGAATTTATACACTATTTGCATCAATATATAGAGATTACTAAAGGGATTATTATTAATAATAATAGAGGGTTTTGTCATTTAAAATAAATAAAAATTTACAAGTAGTAGGTTTACTGAATTTTTCTTTGCAAATCAGCATGCATCTATATCTTGGGTTTCCTTGGTTATAAATGTGATCAGCAATACTGGCTTTTTTTTTTGGTTTGGTGAGTATTAAGTACAAAGGTCTTGGAATAGGATTGGTATAGTAAGAATAGAGTGTGTGTTGGGTACTATTAACATTATTGTCAGTATTATCATTCCTTAGACTGGTGCTTCATAAGACATCTCAGGACTTGAAAACAAAAATACATAAATATGCTTTTAAAAAGTCCTGTCTCTAGACATGTAAGCAGCATTACCTTTCAAAGTCCCATGCACTCTGGTCTGAATCTAAGCCACCAATGGCTTCCATCAAGAATCGGCCAAAATGGAATGATTGGAATCAACAATCTCTCTGGACTCAAATCTGAAGGTGCAATAACTGCTCTCTGTAGCTCTAGTTAAGACACACTGCTTAGCTAAATGGCTTTAAGGCAACACTTTGATTCTTAATATTAAAACAAGCTGTTGCAGACACGTCTCCTTTATTAGTGGAGAAAGGGAAACACTGCTTAGATGGTTTAGTTGTTAGGGACTTATGTATTCTTCAGCTGTATAGGTTTAAGGCCTCTACCACGTGTGAAACACTACGGTGTGAAGCAGAGCCCTTGCTATCAGGTTGCGGACCATCTGTCTTGGGATCTACACAAGACAAGAAAATTTAAGACTGTCCACGGTGGCACACGCTACACACTAAAGCTGAGCGGGTAAGCCACTGCTGCCTTTGCCCCAGTGAAGCACCTATCTCCCTCCGCATTTGGTGTCACACCCTGGTTTTGCTTACAAAGTTACTTCAGCAGGAGTCAGGGGCACCAGGAGCCTGGATTTTTGGTAGCACGTAAAAGACTCCTGACACATGTCCATTTTAGTCAGACAGACTCTGAGACCCCAGCAGCATGAATTCCTAAGCTGCTTCCCTGAGGCTCCAGGGCCATGACTAGGAGACTGGATTGCTTCTACGGACATTTACTGATTAATCACACAAGGCCTAGAAGACTTTAAAGCAAAAAAATCATTTAGCTGCAGGATTAGAAAGGCTAGAATGAACCAAAAAGTCTTATTACCCACCAGGCTACTTTAAACCACGCTAGTTATAAGAGCACTGAGGGGAGACACCTGGTCTAAATCCCTAAAAGTAACAACTCCCTCTGGGTTACTCAGTTTCAAGAACCCACATTTCTAATGCTAAACTAAATCTCTAAAGCGCCATTTGCTTGTCCGAGAGATGTCATGCTTTCTTAAGTAAGGTTCTGGATACATGAAAAAATGACTTTTACAAACCACTCTATAGTATTTTCTTCTGCACCTTAAATAAACCAGCATTGAACAGATTATTTCAGTAAAACAGACAAAACCTTGGTAGCAACCAATCAGCAGAGAATCTCTTTCTGTCATATCTGATGTTGAGTGTGAAAGTGAGAAGGACACAGATATTCCTCCTTCCCCACCCACAAGGACTAGAAATGGAATCCAGGGCCTCGTGCAATCGCTTTACTGTGCAGCCACATACCAGCCTCTTCGGATAGTTTAAGGCTAATCAGGTCACAAGCAAAGCTAATTTTCCTCAGGAATATATCAATTTCAGTGCATCTTTCAACTCTGGGGTCTACCTATGATACTCCTGCTCAAGCATCTATCCCTAGTGAGTGATGGAAACTCTGATTGGCTGGTCAAGGAGTGTCCTTTTCCCCTCGCTGCCTCTTGTCCTTGTAGCTTTGCCACAAGCATACAATTATTCTCATGGAAACCCTCTAAACCACCATCTGTATTTTCTCCAGCTAACTTTTACTATGAGAGTTTGCAAGATACAATTTTCCAGCTCTAGCACTACCATGATCCAAGAAGTTCCCTTTGCCACTCACTCATCAGCAAAGAGTAACAACACTTTTCCCCCCAAACTTAGCACTGCATTTACTTGGTACACAGCTTTCTCAGGTGTGGCCAGGGCCGCTCGTCAGTGGCTCTTAGCTCTTAGGGCTTCATGCTTTCCCTTCTTGAGCACGTCATCACTTTCTGGTGTAACAAGCTACTTAAAGCTTCTTCCTCTTCTTTTTAACCTATTCTGTTCCACCCCTGCTTCCTTCTAGTCAGGAATGGTCTGAGGGACTGGGCTCGAGCTTTTCATTGCTACTGGGGTGTCTTTGCTTTCAGCAGAGTAGAAAAAATTATGTATGTATTTATACATAGACCTAACTACACACACATATATGTACATAGGCATCTATATATCTATTGATAGATTTGTTAGAAACTATGAATTCCTATTAAGTAATACATCAGAACATTCACATGTTTTTTAAAAGCCGTTTTCTCATTCCATATGCTATGCCCCTTCTCCTATAGTAAGAACAACAGTTCCCAAGAGTTAAGACGCCTGTGCATGTCCTTACTTGCTCAACCCTGTAATATACTTAATGGAGATTTGTTGCTTTATCCACACTGCCACAATAAACAAACCACTGAAGAGGAGGTCAAGTCATCTGCCATTCTTTGCAACTATATGCTCTACTCTGCCCATGACAGCACACACACATAAATATTTTTATACACATTATCTATTTGTAATTACTTTATTTTTTATTCTACTTCAGGTTAGCTATGGCTTTTAGTTAAGGTTAGAAAAATTAACTTTTATATTCAGATAATCTGGGTGGCATTTAGTGCTAGGAGTTGTTTCTCTATATATACATTTCTTTCTATTACTATTATTTTTTTTTTTCCAATTTCATTTTGGATCCCCAAGGTGACAGAATTAAATATACTGTAGCCTTCTGACTCTCAAGGATGCAGGGCTATCATCAGAATAATAAGGATTCTGTTTATGCAACCAGCCTATGTCAAGCAGGTCCATTCAAAGGCATGCTGTGCCTGCAACGAGTGTAGATAGTCTTAAATATGGCTTCCGCTTTTGTATGAATGTATTTAGTGACTTGTTCATGATGACTTGATGAGCAACATACCTGTTCCCCTCTGTAGATGACATACTCAGCATATGCCAGTCCATTGACACTTGGTCTACCGATAACAGAGTGATGTCCCGGAGGTGCATGGGCCATTTTCATGGTACTAAATTGCAGAAAAGACTTTCCAAGGGTCACTCTACAGAAAAGCATTTGTCTAAAGAGAGAACGAATGAAAATAGTTTAAATCTTATTTTAAAAAATTAATGTCTATTTATTTATTTATACCCCAAATGCTGAGCCTCTCCAGGTCCCCCTCACAGAATTCCTCCCAACACTTTAAATCTGAAAATGTAACTGTTAGGTTTATTAGCTTTTTATAGAAAATTTCATAGAATGCAAGCTAATTGAAATGCTACTTTCAAGTCTGTGTATAGTAATGGGATAAAATGTGATATACTGACTTACTATCTAGTAATTATCAGGCTCAGTATCAAGTTAAGTTTAACAGTTTAAGGCAGTTTTGGAGTAGCCTGGGACTCTCATAGGAAATACCTGGTGTGAACTGTGCCAAGTGCAGAAAGACACTGTGGAGAACTGAGGATTCACATGGACGCACAAGCAGAGAAAGGAGATGGGAACCGTACCTGAGATTAACACTGTGAGCTGTGTGTGTGAGTGTGGCATGCTCAGAGGGAGGAGCACAGCCTCATCTGTTGGCTGTGCCTTCGACCTTGTCAGAGACAAAGTTTCTCTGATGATTCTGCCCCTGTGTAACCAGACTGGCTGGCCCGAGAGCTTGCAGGGACTCTGGGAAAGTTTAAGGCTTTACGAGCCACTCATGCTAATATGCGCCTGGCTTTTATACAGATTATGGGGATTCAAACTTAAGTCATCGTGCTTGTGTGGCAAAGGCTTTTTTACCCTACGCCATCTCTCCAGATAAGAGTAGGCTTGACTCATCATGGGCAAACAGTGAAAACTTGGATGGGAGAGCAATAAGAAAAGTGCATCAGGAACAAAAATAGTTAGCTTAAATATATGACTGAAAATCTAATAATACCTAGCTGAAATCGCAGCAGATCTTAAATGTTGTAAAAACTAGCTGGGTGGAAATTATAAACTATTAGCCACAAGTTTAAAACCAGTTAGTACCTGTTTTTTTTTTTTTTTTTTCTTCTTCTTTTAGTTTTGGTTTTTCAAGACAAGGTTTCTTCTCTGTGTGACCCTGGCTGTCCTGGAACTCACTCTGTAGATCAGCCTGGTCTCAAACTCATAGAGATTCCCCTGCCTCTGTCTTCAGAATTGGGATCAAAGGTGTGCGCCACCATGCCCAGCTGGCACCTGGCTTTCTAAATACAATTCTCCTAGCCATGCATTCATTTCCACAGCTGCTCTGCACTCCAAGGGCAGAAGTCTCTGACAAGGATACATGGCTGCAAAGCCCAAGGTGATTATTACTCAATCCTTTAAAAGTCAACCCTTAACTACTACACATTTTAGCTATTTAGTACAATTACTCACACTGTTAAATACAATTAGTCACATTGTTAAATATAAACAGTTTGTAGTAATGGAGTATGATCTTTGTGTTATTACTGAGCCCTGCCTAGCTGGCTTTTTTAGCTGGATGCCACTGGTGACCCTTTGGGATAAAGGTTTGCTAGCTAGTGTATTTTTCATAGGTCTTGTAGGAAAAAAAAAAAGGTCTCACTCTATATTATGAATAGACTTTATTTATTTTAAAGATTTATTGTTATTTTCTATTGTATGACTGTTCTGCCTACATGTATGCATGTGCCTGGTACCCAAAAAGGCCAGGAGGGAGAGTGGGATTCCCTGACACGTGTACCTGGAGTTACAGATGGATGTGTGCCACCATAAGAAAGGTGGAACTGACCCCAGGCTGTCTTCAAGAGCAACAAGTGCTCTTACCTGCACAGCCATCTCTGCAGCCCCCCAAGGAGTCTTTACTATCATGGCAGCAGTGTGCTGTCAGTAAGTAGACTTTGTCACTGTCCATCTGTTATACAATACAATACCTGACCTCACAGGCCTTGGCCTCCTGTTTTCTGCTTTCAGGAGCAAACCTGATCTGCAGGACCTACTGAATCAGCATATGAAAAAGCAAGTGAGCAGGTGCGGATGCTGGCTTGCTTCCTGCTTGTGGTATTCTGTAGATGCGACAGCTAAGAAACAAGTGGAGGATGGGGGGGTGGTGAGTGCCTGGGGAGCAAATGTTGGCAAACATGAGGCAGGAGCCAACAGAAATTCATTCCTTTTCTCCACTGGAATATCACTGTTCTGACCCAGTAGCTTCTACAGCTTCTCTGAAGGCAGCTCACGCATTTGTTAATGGAGCCGTGGTGGTCAGCTTGCTCCCTGTGCACATCATTGAGTACACTCTGCCTCCTTCCTGCTTCCCAGGGACAACCCTTGCCAATGGCGTGCCAGCTGCAGGCTTCTGCTCAGGCTCCATTTTCTATAGATCCTGGCTAGGACATAAATTTGTGTCTAATTTTACTGAGTGTACACTAATCCTCACCTAGGTTCACTTTGTTCATTTTAGGTTTCCTTGTCTCCACAGGAGGCATGCTGAGACACCACTGATCCTTAGGAATTTCTGTTTTTAAGCACAGTGCTCTAAGTAGAGAACAGTTTCCTTCTGGCATCCATCTTAGAATTGGGATGACCAGATAAAGAATAATGCAACTGCAGATAAATTTAAAGGCATTAGTAATAAGGAATTTCAAGATTACATTTCTGGGTATTAACTGAATCATTAAGATACCTTACTCACATAACTTATAAGAACAATACAACTGAGTGGCTGGCTTAAAAAGCAATGTATGGCACTATAAACTTGGTCAAATATCCATGGCCAAGAAGCACCCCCACAATTGTTGCTTTGGTAAACGGACATGCTACAAAACTGCCATCTAGATATTTCTGTGTCTATCTCTCTGTCTTAGAGAAGCTTTTGTAGGAGGCAGCAATCAAGGCAGCATAAGCAGGTCAGAGTCCTGAGGGAAGCGCCTGTGTGTGCTCAGGCCTGAATGGCACATTGTCAGTCAACTTTTTCCAAGGCTCAGGGAGTGTTGTAGAGGACAGGATGGAAAGAACAGAAGAGCAGTCGGATTGGGGGGGGGGGGGTAAGCTGTGACATGCTGCCTTAGGGGAGCAAGGCCACTGTGGTCACCAAGTCACAGCAGCTATGGTCACCCGCATGGATCGAGCTCATCTGTATTCCAGCATAGTTGGGGCATGAGGCCGCACCCCAGTGGAGGAGCTCCTGGCAGCTGAGGGCTGCTGGGAGAGGAAGCTCACTCTTCTTTGGGTGGTCAGGTATGGAAAGTCACCCACCTCCAGCTGGAGCCCCCACACTCATGCACATTCCAGTAGCTCAAATGAGACAATCTCCAAAACTCACAAGGACATGAAGGGGAGGAGACAACATTGGCAGGGCTAGGGTAGGTATAGGGGCTGAGTTGGATACACTGTGCACATGTATGACTGCCAAAGAGTCAACGCAAACAACTGCACTAAGTCCTGAATTTCTTACTCTCCTCCACTGAGGAGAGAAGGAAACACCGCCTTCTCACGAGCTGCCACGTTATCTTCTCTAGTTTCTCAATTATACAGAGTTCTACTTTAAAAAGCTGATTGATACTCATCTGTTTGCCACTAATTCCCAAGCTGATATTCTGAAGCTGGGCTTTCCAAGGGAAATAGTCATGCTCCTAAAAACAAGCACACGACTAGCTGCATTGGCAATGAGACGTGAGGCTCGTCTCTGACCTTGACCCGTATGTTCAGGTGTGACTGTGGCTAGAGGGGCTGTCTACAGTGAGTACGTGTGTCTGGTCTGGATCGATGGGCCCAGCACCACAGTCAAAGGTTAGTTGAGAGGGCAAGCACTGCAGCCGCGCAGGACGCTCACCTGTGACATATATAACATGACCTGTCTTTGTGTGTGGGACAGCCTGTTCCTCCTCCAATTCCATAGACATACTGATTGCTTTTTGAAGAGTTTTCGGCAAAGTAAATTCCAGCTCCAAACATCCCTCCAATATATGCGTGTCGCTCATCAAACCCTTTATGAATAATTGCATTAATGAAAGGAGAACCTAAAAATATAAAAATGGAAACATTAGTTTTTCAACACTTAGCCATTTAGTATTTTCACCGAATGCAGTACTGTTCACAATGAAAAACAAAAACCAAAAACCGCACGCGGTTCAACTTGGAACTTGAGTAGAGCAGCAAGTTCAGAAAATCACTGGCATGGCACATGCTTAGGGAGGGCTGTGCTAACACGCAAAGCATCAGGAAAACGAGGCATTATTTCAGCCATGTCAGTCATCCCAACAGAACGCTGTTAGCAGCTCCCACGGCTTGCCCACCGCTGACTGCCCAAGGGCGGGGCACTCACCATGGAACAGCATGCGCTCATTGTGGTGGTTGTGGTTCTCTTCAGACACCTCCTTTTGTCGGTGACAGAATCGCTCCCTCAGCTTCTTATTCACAACTTTCTGAATCTTCATAAAGGATGAAAAAGTACTGTTCTTAATTAAATGCACATTTCAATTTAAAATGACAAGTAGTTTTTCCTTTGGTGGTGTCAATTTTGGTTCCATATCAGTAGAATTCAGTTACAATGCTAGTGACACAGTTATTTTGGATCTCCTTGCTGTTCACTCCTTCTGTGTGTCCATGAACGTGAAGCCAGGATCACCACTGAGAATCTTGCTGTTCTTCTCCACCATATGTGAGACCCATCCCTCATGGAGCTTAGGTTTACTGCTGGCTAGACTAACTGATGAGTGAGGCTTTAGGACCCCTACCTCCATGCCCCAGCACTGAAATAATGGTGCACACCACTGTGCCTGGGCTTTACGTGAGTGCTAGGGGCTCTAACTCGCCTCCCTAGAGTTTGTGTGGCATGCACTTTATCCACTAAGCCCAACAAACCAACCAACCAACCCACCAACCAATCAACTAAGCGTTCATGGCTTATTTTGATATACCAGTATAATTCTTGTAAGTCAATTAAGAAAGGATTAAACCAGTTTTCTGCAGATGTAATTAACTTTCATGGTAACCTCTGAAAAAGCAGATAATGGCAACATAGTTTTTTTTTTTTCCTATAATTTAAGAGATACACGCATTCTGATCTCATCAATGACAAGTAGACTGACAATCCAGGCCTTTAATAAATGCTGTTTTCAAATGATTTAAAATGAAGTTACTGTGGCTGAGGGTCCAGATCTGAGGGCGTCACGGGGGAGACAGCTGTGGTGCCCACCCTAGCCACGCCACCCTTGGGGCTTTGTGGTTTTCACTGTATTGTAGTTTCTAGCCCAGAGTGGTCCTGAGGGTTAGAGGTTGTAGTGAAGAGAACAGCATTTGATTTTAGGACAATGAATAAGTATCTTTCACAATCTGATTTTTTTTCTTCCAAAATTCCTAGAGTTCATTAACTGCTTAGATGACTTGTATGTTAGCTTTACAGCCTGACTTTCCCTGACAGACAATCTGCAGACTTACTCGAATGACATTGTATCTGTTGAAGATGCCCCCTGCGTTCCCACCATCTCTGTGCTCTCGAATAGTGCTCTGCATCTGTAGGACAAAGGGAAACAATTGACTCCACCAGAGTCAGCACAGAGTATCCCTTCTGCTGACTTAGATAACAGTTCTTCCATCTGGCTCCCTGGTGAGTCTGACTCTCAATCAGGAGTTCACCACAAACCATCAACAAATTTAATGAGTATTTGTAGTGAGAAAATAGTCATAAATACTAATGAAAGCGTTTTCTGATACAAATTTTGGAAGCTTTTTTTTTTGTAAACACAACAGGGAAACTGAAAAAATAGCACTTTAAAAATGTTTAATTACTATTTTGTTATTAAGAATGAAAAGAAATTGAGTAAGTCAAACTAAAATGATATTCAACTGATACCATATTAGATAAACGCTAAAAAATAAATATTTTAAAAATATTTTTGTTCCATTTTATCTCAATAGTCTTTGGGATCTTGATACAGCAACTCAGGCAAGGGAAGTTGAGTATACTCACAATTAAACAGAATAACCTTCTGAGCACTGCAAACTCTTCCACTCTCAAATTTACTATGGAAAAAAAACCTGTAGTGTTTTGTGCTATGGGTAGAACAGCTGCTGAACATATATGTGCGAGGCCCTAGGTTTCTCAGTTTCTGACACCTGGCTTGTGTACTGAACGCTCTACCCCTGGCTCCATCTGCAGGGATGTGCAGCCTGCATCTCACATGACCAGAACTTACTATGGGGACAACTGGACCGTAAGGCCCTCGAAATCATGATGCCTTTCTGATAACCTAACACAAACTGAAGCATCACTACAGGGTAACCATCCTGTGCTCCCTAATGTGACTTCCTAGCATTGAACGGAGATGATATGGGCACTAAAAATAAACAAATAAAATAACAAACAAAAGAAAATCCTTACCTGCAGGCAAACCTGTGTCTGCTTGGTGTTTATATAATAATAGAATGAGGGCGTTTACTCACAATAATGGAGTTAGACATTGCATTTGGGGCAAGAAATATAAGCCATCAGCACAAGGGAAATCTTTTCCTTTCTTTTTTAAAAAAAGATTTATGTATAGATGTATGTAAGTAAGTATGTATGTATGTATGTATGTATGTATGTATGTGAGCGAATGAGTACACTATAGCTGCCTTCAGACACTCCAGAAGAGGGCATTGGATCCCATTATAGATGGTTATGAGTCACCATGTGGTTGCTGGGAACTGAACTCAGGACCTCTGGAAGAGTAGTCAGTGCTCTTAACCGCTGAGCCATCCCTCTAGCCCACCCTCATAGGAAGAATTTCTATGTCATCTTTCTACAAGGAGGTTCAAAGTAGTATTATTGTATAATGTTTGGAATTATGATTATGGAAATTAACTGAGACAGACTCTTCTTTTATCATGTAATCAACATCAGAAAAGTGTGTGTGGCAATCAGGTACATTACTAAAGAAACACTTAATAATTATATAAAAAATAAACAAACAAAACCCCCAAAACCTAGAAAGTGTATTCTGTCTATGAGGCAGGTGTCTTGCCTGTATCAATCTTAGGTGCACTTTACCGTATGATTTTACTGTATGAAATGCTTTAAAGATTCTTACTTACACGACTTAAAACTACACAATTTCTAGAACAAAAAGACTGAGCTACTTGACACATAGGCTTGAATAAAATGTGTATTGTTTTAGTCTACAGTCACATTTAAATGCGGGCTGCTGACTCAGGCCGAGTAGCAGGCCATGTGATCCATAACAAAGTAAGATGAGTTCATGCCCCTGGAAAAAACAGTCTTAACAGAACTTGGGCAGAAAAGAATGTTCTGATGTCTGTTACCTCTTCTTCTACAGATTGATATTCTTTATCTTCTGGAGCAAGATCTAGCAAAATAGTTCCCTGATTCACACAGTGAAAAGTCAAATATGGATTGGTTCCTGTAGAAGAGAAAAACAAAAACATAAAGAATGTGTCAACATCACTCAAGTTCCACTAGGTTTATGGGAAACTTAACTATAAATAACTGACAGTTTAGAGCAATCTACACTATTTTCAATCTCTACATACAGTCTGTAAGCAAATATACCAAAGGCACAAGAAGAAAGGAAGTGGTAAGGGACTTATTCCCTTCCATGAACCCTTTCTACACAGCAGGGTCGATAAGGTTACCTGCTGAACTGAACTCCATCATGAACATAGCTGATGTCTACACATAGGAGAGACATGTGCTGAATTACAATGGAATGAGCTCTACAATACAAGAACTGCCCTCTAAAACTCTTTCAGGGATGGCTTCAAATGGTCACTGACATAACTTATCTCTGTTAATTTCATAGGGTTGACTAAAATACATGTTAAAAAAAAGTCAAATTCAAAAGCTCTAAATTTTGGTTGCCTGTAATTATATCATGTTCCTTCTCTTTACTTCTCTCCTCTATGGAAAATGAATGCATTTAACAAAGATATATACAGAAAACACGAAGTAAGAGAAGAGGCCTTCAGCACTGAAGGACAATAGGGATGGTTGAAGTGTGGTCCTGAGGGCAGGACGAGGGGTTGACGGGCTATGCTGGAGCCCTCTGGTGGCTGTGGAGAAGGCAGTGAGGGAGGTGAAGGAACAGGCTGGAAATGGCTGCACAGTAAACTCTGAGGCCTAGGAGGGGAGGGACTGGGGGCCTGAGTTAGGTGAAAGCAGGGGTAAGGACAAAGTACAAAGATGTGAGAAGTCAGGGAGAGGGAAGACTCAGACTTGTCCAGCTAGTGAAGGTGACTGGCTGATCTGAGGAAGGCAGGCAGTGCTATGTCAGTTAGCTGCATGTGCTCTGGGCTCAGACGACCCAAGCCCAAAAACCAGCCTGGTATTTCTTCAAGAAGTTCTGAAAATAATTTCCTCCCAAATGGCTTACCTTGTTGTCCACCTAAAAGTCTTTCAACACCCTTGATTAACTTGTGGCGGTGTCCATATGCATTGATGCCTATTTCTTTCAATTCTTCATGACCCATATCAGCCAACACATCTAGTGTAATCTGAAAATTATATAAAAAAATTACATACTAAATCTATAACAGCTCTATGGAGGCTGAGAGCTCTCGCACCGTCTACAGTGCCGCAATTACCACACGAGAACATGTTTCTTTTATAAACATGGCCTTCAAGCTGCCTAAGACCAGCAATTTCCTAGCTCAGCAGAAAGCCTCCTGCATTTGCTTTGAGCAGATGGAGATAGGAGACCTATGGTGATGGGAACACAGGTGATCACCGCCATGTCTTTCTGACTGCAATTCTGCCATCTTTTGTTTGCCTCTAGATAGACAGATCAGAGGCTTGAAAATGGGAAAATCCCAAATTCTGTACCTTGTGGGTATGAGAAACGAATGGCAGAGGAAATGGAGAAGCATTTTAATTAGTCACTGTGTGGCAAAAGTAAGCTGGTTTTAGATGAGAAAGTTCCCAGTGCCAGGAAACCAGCAAGCCAGGAGTCAGAGGCCTTAGGAGGTAGGCCGATTTAAAGTGTGTAGGTCACAGGTCATTCTATAAGAGACATCAGAAATCCCAATTTAAAGAAAAGGAGATGGTCTTTAAGTTCATAAATTATCGGGTTAGCAATGCTTGCTGACTAACACACATTCGACGTCTGTACAGGACAGCAGCCTTTCAGTCCTGGCGACCCATCTCAGCTTGCTGACTTCCTCAAGCCTTTGTGGGCCACAGTAATTGTGACTCTGCTTCCACCCAGTGGCAAAGCTCTGAAATCACCTTCGGCCACATGCCCAGCGGATAAACACATGTCTGTTGCCTTTGTTTTTTTTCTTTCTTTGGAGAACTGAAATATCCTTTTACAGACATTTCTTTTCTAACTCCTTCAAGATTAAAAAAACCAACATATCACTTTCTTAACCCTTATACTAAAGTGACAAATTAAACCCTGAGTTTGATTTTTACTGTCAAAATGAAATCCTACACAATGAGTGGGATCGTCATGCAATGAACAGCACTGCTCATTTTCTGAAGCAATGTAGCACATTACTTTAAGTGGCTATTGAAGAAATAATTGTTTCATGGTACAAAATCTGCAATTCACTTCTAATCACCCAAAGGAAGTTTTCAACAGAGCTTTCAAAAGACAGCAACACAGAAATAATCATCTCTCAATAGAACAGTTTACACAACAGGAGTCTTTACATCCTAAGTCAGGCCTGATTTAATGTGATTTGTGAGTCATACTACCTACACCGTCTTCTTCTGGATATCTTATTTTTCAGTTTAAATATGGCTGACAATAAAAAACATGACCTCATATATATGAGGTAACTTTAGGTTGCAGACATCAATACCTTTTTAATTTATATTCAATAGTGCATAGTTGAAGGGTGTCAAAGTCAGGCTAGAAGACAAAACAAAACCCCAAGGGATATTTCTAATCATGCTCTAGAGAAGAAATAAAGAAAGTTTAATATATAGACTTCCAATCACAAAATTAATGTAAAAATCCTTGCCTAAGCCCCCTGCAACAGAGAGGAACCCTGGAGTTACTCCACTTCAGTT
>JADRCD010205027.1:0-29971 GCA_019843815.1 Montemys delectorum | reverse complement strand
TTTTTTTTTTTTTTTAACCAGAAACGTGATCATTTCAAACAAATGAGTCAGCGAAAGGTGGGATGGAGGATGGGATCCAGCAGCTGGAGGCTAGCCTGTGCTATTTGACCTCAGATATTAAACATGCTTTTGATCTACGACGCTCCCTTTCTCGCTCCTTTTGACAGATCCAGCTCCCCGGCGCCCACTTTGGCAATGTCGCTGGACACTGTCATCCTAAGGGATGAAGTCCCGCCGCCCGCCTTGGCCCTCCGAGGACCCACCTGGCCGTCCGGAGTCGACTCCCGCCTCGCCGAGTCTCGGGCCGCGCCTGTAGAGGGACACGCCCGCGGAGGGACACGCCGCACGCCCCGCCCAGGCCGCGCCCGCCTGCCGGATTTACTTCCCTTAAAGGGAAGAGGCCCGGATGCAGGCGTGGCGCCCGAGTTCCGAGGATCCCGGTAGGGAAGGCAGGCAGCACTCCGCGCCCCCGGAGACCAGGACAGGCGCTGCTCATTGGCTGGAGTCGAGCGGATGAGGGGCGGGACGAGCCCTCCCTCGTTGGCGCCGGAACTGGCGCCAGCCCGAAGCGCATGCGTGAGGCGCTGTGGATGGAGTGGAGCCTGGGGGCAGACTGGCATTTCCAGGTGCCAATTGTAACAGGAGTGGGGCCAAACCTGGGGAGAGTCAGAAGATAGGGGGCGGAGCCATCCGTGGGGCGGGACCAGGCCTGGGGCTGGAGTCTAATTGGGGCGGGTCCAGGCATGGCGGAGCCATCCACGGGGGAGGATCTCAATTGGGGGCGGGACATGTCTCAGTGGGGCGGGACCAGAGTTGGAAGCAAGATCAGGCCGGGGACCGGGATGGCGCGTCCGGGGTCCACAGCGCGCGCCGTTGGTTGGTGCGGCGTGACGGGGCGTGGCGCGGGAGGCGCCGTTGGTTGGTCCGCGACTGGAGGGCGTGGCGCTGGCGGCGCCGATGTTTGGGCACGGCCGGCTGGGCCAGGCCATGGCCCAGCTGCTGTTCCTGGGCATGACAGCGGCTCTGGCCCGGGGCTGCCTGCAGTGCGACCCCAATTTCTCGGAGAAGTTCTCTTTCTACCGTCACCACGTGAACCTCAAGTCGTGGTGGGTGGGTGACATCCCCGTATCAGGGATGCTGCTCTCCGAGTGGAGCCAGAACACGATGAAGGAGCTCCATCTGGCCATCCCCGCCGAGATCAGTGAGCAGCGGAGTCCATCCCAGGGTCAGAAGAGCAGCAGGGACCCGGGCAGGGCCACTCATTTGCTTCCTTTTCCTCCTGCCCTTAGCCCGGAAGAAGCTATATCGAGTGGCAGAAGCCGTGTACCAGAGGATGGACCAGCTGTACCAGGGGAAGATGTACTTCCCAGGTAAAGAGGGAAACTGAGGTGGGGCTGGTGCGAGCTGCTAGGCACCTGAGCTTGACTGCTCTGCTGTGACTCCCACATCAGGATATTTCCCCAATGAGCTGCGGGCCATCTTCCGGGAGCAAGTGCGCCTCATCCAGAACGCCATCATAGAGAGTGAGCAGTGGGCTCCACAGAGGGGACGATACTCATGGCCGCTGGCACTTCAGGGCTGTGGGGCACTGGAAACAGGGCTCAGGAAGGAGTGACTCTGCAGGAGGCCCTGTCGCATAAATGGTCGCCAGCATGCCCATCACTCCCTTATTTCTGTCAAACTAGTCTCCTGGTGGCAGCTGGGAACATTGTAACCACTCTTCCCTTAGGTTAGCCCCATCTTTCACTGGGACCTCCCTGTGGACCCCTTCCTACACCCATGAAACTCATGTAGCACATGCCCGCAATCCCAGCACTCAGAAATGAGGGAATGAGGCAAGAGTATTGCCACAAATCACAAGGTAGCCTAGGCTACCTTCTCTGTGCCAGGGTATCCTGGGCTACAAAAACAGAATCGGGGCTGAGGTGTTGAGCTCTGGGCCTTGTCAGAAGGCACTGTCCTGTTATGTCCTCCCCTCCCCAGGCCGCATCGACTGTCAGCGTCACTGTGGTAAGTGAACTATGGTCCAGGCTAAGGGCCACAGTGGCAGTGACCCAGGCTGGGAAGGGCCCAGGGGAGCCTGGGACTGCCTCTCATGTATTGCAGGCATCTTCCAGTATGAGACCATCTCCTGCAGCAACTGCACAGACTCCCACGTTATCTGCTTTGGCTACTACTGCAAGTATGGCTCTTACAGCAATCCCACTGCCCCTGAGGTCTTAGGCAGGGAAGGGGACCTGGGCCTTGGGGATACCCCGCCACCAAACCCTGTGTTCCCCCAGGTCATCGGCACAGTGGGAGTCAGCTGTACAGGGCCTTCTGAAATACATGTGAGCTGGGGCTTATTGGGTACCAGGATGTGGAGAGGGGGACACTAAAGGAGGCCACTTGGTCCCCTGACTCCAAACCTACTGTCATTGTAGAAACACCTGGCACAAGTAAGTTCCTGCTGGAATCCAAAGTTGTGTATGTGCCTTATGGTGAGGGTTTGAAGCTTGCCAAGACTCAGGAGGACCTTGCCCACACCCTTCAAGGGCCTCTAAGCTCAGCTGGAGGAAGGGGGCAAATCATCCTGGCTAAAGGGTCTTCATGAGACCTATGCTTCCCTGGAGGGTCTAACTGGAGTCCTATTCTATTTCAGACAGGATGTAAAGATGAGGTAAGACCAGGCTTTCCATTGGAGAGGGCAGAGTAAGGTGGGGGGGAATGGGAAGTGGGGAGGTATGGGGAGTGGGGAGAGGGATGGAGTGAGGAGGCATGTGGGTGAGTAAGAGTGGGAGGGGATGTTGGGCAGGACTGTGTGCCTGAGGGCACACTGGCCATCTGTAGTCACACCTGCCTGTGTGGTCAATGCACTGCCTGAACTATGCTGTTTCTTCTCTGCGGCCTCAACTTGAATGTGCAGAACTACCCCAGCCTTGTGAGTGAGCTGGGGACTAACGCTACAGAGAAGCAGGTGGCCTGTAGAAAGCATAGAATTCCAAAGTCAAGTGGCCTCTTTGCCACAGATCCCCCATGCCCTATAGAGGCCTGTCATTGTGGGTGTTGGGGAGGGCCCATGACCCACTGGCACACTTTAGGAATTAAGAATAGGCAAAGACTAGGCATAGTAATGCATTCCTATAATCCCAGCCTTCCAGGAACCTGAGGGAGAATCTTAGGGGCTAGCTTGGGCTATATTAATGGGCTATGGGAGGCAACCTAGGAAGGGAGGCAGAGCGTGTGCAGACAATGGGCTCAGAGCACCTCCTCATTCCCCAAAGCCTTTCACCGAACATAAAATGTCTGGAACCTCAGCATCTGATCAACCTGACCTTGGAAAATGCCTCTGAGTGTCTGACCCAGCACTGACAGTGGTTGCCAGCCCCCAGCCTCAGCGGGGGCCAGGACTCAGCTGCACTGTGGCAGCTTATTCCTCTGGAGAGACTAGCCATTGCCTGCTTCAGGTCATCCCTCCCACTCCCATGGAGCCCACGCTGGGCCGGGGCAGGGGAGGGGAGGGGAGGGCAGGGAGATGGGCTTGTGTAAGATAGTGGGGAACCCCCCAGGGCAGGGCCCTCTGAGATATTTTGATTAAAATGCCCTGACATTTCTCATGAGGAACAATTCTTTACTGCGAGGAGATCCAGCTGGGTAATTAATATAGCTGGTGGCATGCATTTCGCCTGAACGTGATGTGTAGGTATGGAAGGGGTCCCAGGATCCTATCCACAGAGGGAGGGACTGAAAAACCTGGCTGGTACCTATAGCATCTCCCTCAGGGTCCAAGGACTCTGAATTTATCCCAGTCCTTCTGGGTGACTATGGACAGGGGTTGCAGAAGGGATATTCAGTTCTTGTTGAGGTGAGATGTCAAGTATTCCAGTACAGCCAAGTGGTGCTGGCGCACACCTTTAATCCCAGCACTTGAGAGGCAGAGGCAGATGGATTTCTGAGTTCGAGGCCAGCCTGGTCTACAGAGTGAGTTCCAGGACAGCCAGGGATACACAGAGAAACCCTGTCTTGAAACACAAAACAACAAACAAAAGATTCCAGTACAGCCTGGTGCAGATGACCTTAAACTCCTGATGGTCCTGCCTCTACTCCCTCAGTGCTGGATGACATTTGTGTTAGTTGGGCCTTCCTGCAGAGCCCCTGTCCATAGATTGACCTTGAATTATTAGCTTCAGGATGGATGATACAGTGGGGTTAAAAGCTGGGGCAGGTGTGTGATCCAGGTCAGAGAGACAGGTGGACCACACTACAGAGAGCACCTAGCAGCTGGTGACCAGAGATAGTCTGGCTGGCTTGACTGGGAGAAGTTGATGCAGGAGACGCAGGGGCTCATTTTTGTTTTGGTGTCCTCCACTTGGTTTCCTTGTCACCATGTCCCCTGGCCCCTCAGACAGGAGTATCTCCATGTACATTCCTACAGTTCTTGTTCATGGGATAGGCTACAAGTTAGTTTTGTTTTTAACAAGGAATACACATGGCAGCAACTAGAGTCCTTCCTTCCTCCAATGGACTGGGACAGAACAGTCTGAACAGGATGAATAGAGACACTGGGTATTGTGTTAGGAGCTCCAGCTCTATGGCCAGTCATCAACCACAAGCAATGGGCACACTGTAGTTACCATCGCTGCTGAGGACTACCTCCGTGGGTCCTGGCTAGGGCTGGCAAGATGTTTGGAGCAGTGGGAGAGTGTGCTGCATGAAACTCGAGAGACAGCATGCCTCAGATGGGGCACAGCAGCATTTGGGGACTTTGGTTACAGTTGAGAGCTTAGAGTTTACTTTAAAAGGAGTCTTCCTTTTTCCCCATCAATGAAGCAGCAGTAAGCTGCTGAGATGGAGCAAGGGTCTTTTTCAACTCAAGTTCCTGTTCTCCCCCTCACAGCTCACAGGAGTAGTTAGAATGCTGGGTAGTGTAAAGGTGACTGCTGTTAAGGCTCTTGCAGAGGACCCAGGTTTTCCCATATAGGGTGGCCTCACAACTTCCTGGAGCTGCATTTCCAGGGAACCCAGAGCCCTCTGCTGGCACAAGGTACAGACATGGTTTTTTTTTTTTTTTTTTTTTTCCTTTAAAGATAGGGTCTCTCTGTGTCACCCTGGCTAGCCTGGAACTTGCCCTGTAGACCAGGTTGGCTTTGAACTCAGAGATCCCTTGCCTCTGGCTTCCAAGTGCTAGGACTAAAGTTGTGTTATCACAATTTTTTTTAAAAAAAGGGGTAATGGTCATAGTGTTTTCTGCACATGCCTAAGGACCCAAGTTTGAAATCTAGCATGGTGAGTGGAGACCGGAGGCAAGTGACCAGGACAACTTGGCTCTGCACTCACACCAAACTTGTAATAACACACACACACACACACACACACACACCCCTCTACAGGTGGAGATTGGGGGAACTCACTGGCCTGTACCCCCCGAGCTTCAGGAGCCTAAATGGCACACTGGGGACTGCTCTGGGGCACCATGGGAACACAACACACAAACATGTTTTTTGACTCTTTAATGGGTCATTGTTGACACCGATCGTCAGCAGCGTGATATATCTCTCTTCACATGGGAATGTCGACAGCAAATCAATCATGGAACATCATAGAGCTGGAAGGTCACATGGGGTCGGTAAGAGTACTCTACATGCTAAAGTAACAGTTGTCCTCAAAGGAACGCCACCTTCACCTCTGAGGAAGTTTCAGCTTGTGCCCAGGATGAGGTCTCTCCACCTAATCCAGGAATAGCTGGGGAGTGCCGAATGCTCCAAGGATGCACATCCTCCACTGCAAGGCACTCAGCCCTCCACAGCTGCAGGGTGTATAGCCCCATGATGTGTAGTGACAAACTGAGGGGCATACATTGTACTCCTCACTGACCCCCACAACAGCACCCCAAGACAGACCACAATTCTGTTGAACAGAAAATCAATGGGCCACCCCAGCTGTCGGCAGCTGAGCTGCAGAACCACCCACAAGGACACTTCTTTCACCTGGCCTCGCAGGCTGTGGGGGGAAGCATTAACAGCTGGCCTGATCACCTCTCCACAGAGGCCACCAGTTGGGATATTTGAGGACAGCAGCAGCTGGAAGGATTCCTCCAGAGGCAGCATGGGGACAGAGGAGTGGGGCCACATCAGTGTGTTTGTTGTAACCCTGCAGTCTCCACAGCCGCCTTTGAGAATGGGAAGTGGAGCAGCCCCTTGCTGGCTAAGGTCAGGATGGCCTTCCTTGCCAAAGGAGTGGGGCCCGGAAAAAGGATAATAAAATAAGTTGATGCAACATAGGACCTCAAGGTCACACAGTGGAGACTGGTGGTGTTAAATTAATGCTGGGAGTGGAGACAGTACACACGACAAAGGAGAGGTAACACCCATCACATCTTTCTGTGGTCTGTTGCACATCCTGGACTCTGCAACTCAGCATTGAGCCAGCGTGGTCTTCATTTCCTCCAGCAGGCTGCTGAGCAGCGTGGCATCGCTGCACTTCCCGTCTACTGACACGGAGCTCTCACCCTAGGGGGATAGGCACATGCACACACTGCCCATATGTGTGGGGGGGGGGGGGGCGTAGGGGGAGTGTTGCAAATGTCGCCTCTTACCCTCAGCCAGAGCCTAGACCTCACTATTTTTTTGAAGCTATGTAGCCCCAACTTGCCTAGAATTCAGTAATCCTGCCTCTGTGTCCAGAGTGCTGAGATGGCAGGTGTATAACCTCCAGGGCCCGAGACAGTTCTGAGCCCACCCTTGTGTTCCAAACTCAGATGCATCTGGAGGGCCTGGCACAACTGTGAGGGTTGGTACAGCTGAGTGGCCTAGTCTAACTAGGGCAGCCTTGAACAGGGAGGCATGTGCAGGGGAAACCCAGCCCCTTGTTGAGAGCATCCTGGGTAGCTGCAGAGCACCAGGCACTGTTACGAGCTTACCTTCTTCACCAGCAGGCAGACATGGTGGCCCTGGATAGAGCGGCTGTACATGGAGGCACAGGAGTCTACTCGTTCTACAACTGCAACAGACAGAGGAGTCAGGTCTATTCTCCCTTGGCAGGCCCTTTTCAGCCAGGACTGCCAAGACACAGGAGCTAGGGCCCATGCTGAGAAGGCACTCAGGGCTGCAGGCCAAGGCCTGGTACAGGAAGGGACTGACTAGGGCTAGGAGGGTGGCTTCTGTGATTTCTGGGATAAAACTTCCAAGAGTGGTATCACTGTGACATTGCTTACCAGAAAAATGGTGGTAGAAGCAGATCTTTGCCAGAAGATTCTGGAAAGACATACTAATGCCATCGACTTTGATGGAGTTCATGCTCAGGTCTCCTGACTCTAGCAACTTGGCAAAGGCATCGCTGTGGGGGGAGGATAGAGTGTGATGGTAGGGCCTGGGTGCCAGCTGTTACCTAGCATTAGGAATACTGAGGCATGAGGGCAACTTCAAACTCCAAGGCAGTCTGGGCTACATGTGAGCATCAGAAACTGATAGGCACACAGAGCAGTTCCCGGGGGACAGAGGCAACTATCTGCAGTGTCACCTGGCAGAAGTCGTGGCCTCAGATGGAGGAAGCCTTAGTTCAGCGTAGTTGTGGCTGGAGCTGGAGGTGGGGGTGGCGCCTGTGATGATGGCTAAGCACTGTTACCCTGCCTCACATCCCACATCACCAAGTTCTACATCATCCTCTCCTCCCCCGAGCTGGGAAGGTGTGTGGTGGGGCAGAAGCACACACCTGTAGCAGGGTGTGGTGATCAGGTATGAGCTACAGCTGAAATGCAGCCGGAAGTCCAACTTCTCATGGGTGGCGCCTTCATCATCCTGCAAGGAGAAAGCTGTAGGGTAGACTTTCCAGGCAGGCACATCCTTTCCTGGGATGCCAACGGTACGGAAGTGTAGCTGGACCTCAGCACAGAGTGTATACCTTGGCAATGAAGGAGAGCGTGCCTTTGAGCTTCTGGGCCATGACAATGCTCTGAATGGTGAACACAAACTGGGCCTCATTGGAGACGCCTGCTGGGAGACACGCATTCAGTGGGCCAGCACTGACCCTGGGGTATCTGTCCTAGCTGGCTGGGATGCTAGAGTGACAGAAACAATGGGCACAGCTGCAGGCCAGCCCATTTCCCAGGTGAAAGCCAGCACATGTCACTTCATGCCCTAAGAGTGACATGGCACATCAAGAGCTTGGGGCCTTTCACTTCAGCCGTCTGTGGGAGCTCTAGTTAAGTCCACTGTGGAAGAGCTAAGGTGGCATGGCAAAGGCTAGGGCTGAAGGTGTGGGCTCACCGGGGGGCAGCTGGAAAGGCACTGGCACACCATCATGCACTGATGAGCCCTCTGGCCTGGCCATCTTGGTGTTGAGGGAATCCAGCACATTGAGTTCCATGTTCTTCAGGAAACTGTTGCTCTGGTTCTCCAGGATGATGGACACAGTCACTTGGCTGTCCTTCTGTAAGCTGGCTTGGATGTCGTATGTCTGTATGAGCAAGGGCAGGATCAAGGACCAGGGAGCAGCTGAAGGAAGGGAGCTCACTGCCAAGATCAAGGACAGATGAAAACTGCCTGTGGGCCCCAGCCCCAGCCCCTAGCCCCTCAAAACACACTCTTCATGAAGCTACACTCCAGTTCCTGTCTTTTTGATTCCTTGAGACAAAGTCTTGTAATGTAGCACTGGCTGGTCTTGATCTTGCAATCCCCCTGCCTCTGTCTCAAGGGGTGTATGCTTCACAGCTGCTTGCTTTGTCTTGCTAGCAAAGCTGTCCTCAGGCGGCCTGGTCATACTGGGCTCTCCAGCTGTGGCTAGGGTGCAGAGAGTGGCCTACACTGATGCTTGAGCTTGGTGCCTGGCGGCTGCTGCTGCCAGCCCCGCAAGGCTTCTGAGGATGGGCTCCACCAACTGCCCTCCCTGTAGCAACCAAGTGTCACTCACCACTTTAATGTAGGGATTCTCAGCCAGAAGACAGTAGCTGGACATCGGCTGGGGGAGGAGAGAGCCTCGTCATTTGTGGGTGACAGGGACTAGGCTATAGACCCAGCTTGGGGGATGACCAATTCCCAAAAAGCAAGAGTCACCAGATGCTGCTGGGTCATGGGTCCCTCACCAAGCACAGTCCAGAGGGCCCTGGGTCCCCTCCAAACAGAACCCAGGTGGCACCCTTGGATTGGCAGGTTGTCAAGCATGCTCACCGGGATAGGCTCCTCCTCCTCCTCCTCCTCTGCTGCCGCACCATTCTCTAGTGGTGCCACCTGCTTCCTCTTAGCTTTCTTCTTGTCTCGTGGCCTCTCCTCCTTCTCCTTCCTGTGTTTCTTCTTCTTGTGCCGGGACGATTTCTGAAGCAGAGTGTAGGCTCAGGCCCCATGTCTCCCACAGAGGCAGGCATCCTGCAATCATTCTCTCCCCTCACACTACATGGTGGAGACCTCAGGGGAACAGATAAGACAGCAAAACCAGGAATTGCACAGGTCACCAAGGTTGGAGGAGGCCAGTCATGGCAGACACTAGAACCTTGGGTAGGGGCTGACAGATGAGTGGTAGGAGCTGCTCAGAGGGAAGGGGACTGCACAGCACAGAGCAGTGAGACTGTGACTGCATAGGAAGGACAGCCCTATTGGCCACACCACAGAGGAAGACACATTCAGCAGTGTGCCTATATTCATATCATCCAGGGGCAAATGAACTAGCACTACGGATGGCTGACAGACATGAGGCCCAGTCCCACACTGGAGCAACACATGGCCACGAGCAGAAGGCAGGCTCCAACACAGCACATATGGAGGCTTCAACGTGGGGATTGGGGCTAGGTTGATGGCCTAGTGGTTAAGAGTGCTTGCTGCTGAATCAAGAGGACCTCAGATCCTATGCCACACACAACTAAAGTAATCTTTAAAAAAAAAAAAATAAGGGGCTCAGTGGTTAAGAGCACTGGCTGCTCTTCCAGAGGTCCTGAGTTCAATTCCCAGCAACCACATGGTGGCTCACAACCATCTGGTGTGTCTGAAGACAGCTACAGTGTACTCATATACATAAATAAATCTTTAAAAAAAAATCAGAGATGTTCTCAATGAGAGCCAGACGTTAGAGGCCACTTAGTGTGGGACTCCATGACAGAACTGTCCAGAACAGGGACATCCAGAGACAGCAAGTAAATGCAAGATGACTGGGGTTTAGGGGGATGTGGCAGATTGCTCACAAGGTGAGGCTCCCTACTGGGGTGATGTGAGTTTCTGGAATGAGATGGTGTCAGGAAGCACTGCTTAGAGACTACACTGAAGTACTAGATCCCTTTCAGAGGCTAAAGCATGCGACTGCCACCACCTCGAGGGCACCACGACTGAGACCTTGTGAGCACGCCTACTGTCCTGGGGATCAGGCACAGCCTTGGGTGGCGCGTCTTGTGCCTCACCCTGTCTTGGTCATGATCCACATGGCCGTCCTCGTCCTGGGGCCCGTCCCCTCTGAGCGCCTCGCACGCATCCTTAGGGGTAGTGATAATGCCCGCAGCAGGTCCCTCCTGTGGTCAGGAAGGTCAGGGTCAGTTCTCGGGGAGGGGTGCACGGGTGTTCCCAAGTGTTCAGGGGTACCAGCTTAAGAGAACTTAAGAATCCCACTTAACCAGTACTGTCCCACTTGAGGGCTGGGGACATCCTCCAAGGGATGCCTTGGGGACAAACGTCCTGCTGGCTACCCCTCTGCCTCACAGAGCCCTGCTGAACAGAGTCCCACAGGACAGCAGACATAGACTGCAAAGTACAGAGGCCAGCCCATCAGGCTGCACTCTATTGGCATTTGTGTGTGACTCCCACTGCAGGGGGATACCTGCCATTTACTGGTTCCTGGGGGTACAGGTGAGACCCCAAGGACACATGGAGCAGGCACTTACCGTGGATGGGGCAGGAATGGGGGCAGCAGCAGGTGGCGGGGTGGTGGACAGCCAGAAGTCTAAGTCCTCACCCTGAAGCCACAAGAAAAACACTTTTGGCAAAGGCAGATAGTGCCAGGGGCAAGGGCTGATCTCTAGCCAGTTGCCATTCTCACACTTCCCTACCACAGGCCCAGCCTGACTTCGGTGAGTACCCGCTCTGCTTCCACGGATGCTCAGCTGTGCCACTTCAGCCATGATGACAGCCATTCGGAGGCCAGCTAATGACTGGAATGGCTGTCATCATGGCAAAGCAGCAGGGCTGAGCAGGAGGAGTATGTATGTGTTTTGAGACAAGTTCTCACAGGCTGGCCTAGAAGTCAGGGCAATCCTCCTTCCCCAGTCTCCTGAGTACTAGGATCTGTGAAGTGAGCAGGTGGTGCAGCCTGGGAAGTAGACCAAACATCACACACTGAGCTGTACCTCAGAGGCATCAGTGGGATACTGAGCTTGATCCCAAAACTCAAGAAAAGAAATGTATTTTGGCCAGGCCTGTTAGCTCACCTACTCAGGAGGCCAAGGCAAGAGAAGTCCAAATTCAAGCCCAGCTTGGAACAACTAGTGAGATCTACTCTCAAACGCAACGTAAAAGCAGCCTGAGAGCCCAGTGTAGTGGCACATGCCTTTAATCCCAGCACTCAAGAGGCACAGACTTCTGTGGATTTGAGTCTAGCCTGGTCTACATAGTGAATTCCAGGATGGCTGAAACTATACAGTGAGACTCTGTCTCAAAACAAACAAAACAAGGGTGGGACTGTGTGAGGGAGAACTGGAAGGAGGGGGACTGTGATCAGATGTAAATGAATAAATTAATGGAAAAAAGTAGCCCTGGGCTGTGGCAGGGCGAGTGCCCACCTAGAGTGTGCACAGGGTTCCTAGGTTCCCCACCAATACCCCCGCCCCACCCAGTTTGCAGAGAGGGGCTGGCTCTCTTCCTCACAGCTTCCTACTTTGCCCCACAACCCACATACAGCTCTAGCTTCACACCCAGGCTCAAGCCCCAAGCGCTCACCTTCTTGTCCTTCTTCTCTCTCTCTCTCTCTTTGGGCTTCTTCTCCTTCTTCTTGGGCTTCTTGCTCTTCTTCTCTACTCTGGGCACATCCTCCTTTTCCGGGGACTTCACTGCCTCCGCATTTCTGTGTTTCTGGACAGGCAGCTTCTCACTGTCAGCCAAGGGTCTTGGGAGAGGAGGGGATGTGGGGTCACTGGGCTGAGCTGCGGCCCACCCTATGGACAGCTGTCCTTATGAATCCGGAGGCTCCAGCAAGTGTCCATGACAGCCAAGGTGTCAGGCGCTCAGACCCTGCACCCTGCCCAAGTGCCCTAGTGTTCCCTCCCACTTTTTTTGTACGTGACAGTGTATGTCCATGCTCATGTGAGATGTGGGTGTGTACATGTTGGTGTACATATGTCTATGATCACATGGAGGACAGAGGTAGATGTCAGGTGTTCTTTTTCCTGTCCCTCTCCACTTTATCTTTTGAGACAGGGTCTCTTACTGAACCTGGAGTTTCCCAGTTCGACCAGGCTGGCAGCCAATGAGGTGCAGGGATCATTCAGTGCCTCAGCTGCTAGGGCTGGATCTTAGTGAGTGCTGGGAAATAAACTTGGATACTCATGCTCATTCAGTAGGCGCTATACTGAGCTACCACCACAGCACACAGCACCTCCCCACCCCGAACGTCCCCAAGCCCATGTACTTTCTACCTTAGGCTATGGACTCTCAGCATCCTGGGAATGGGGCCTCACCAGCCTAGGTACAAGCTCACCCAGCAATCTGTCCCTCACCCCACTTACTTATCCAGGTCAATGTCCAGTGCCCTGTAGGGGTCATTGGGGTCTTTGTCATCCTCGTCACTAGGCAAAGCATTCTACAGGAAGGGAGAGGTCAAGGTTCAGTCAAAGAACCACCATAGGCCCTGCTGGAGGCTCCTGTCCTTCTGTTCCAAGTAACAACTGTGGGGACAGTCACATCCACACCCATGTGCCAGGTGCCCAGTGTCCTGGGCTATACTCAGCCCGGGAGCACAGCCTTCAGTGCCACACAGAGCTGGGGCTGCCAGCTCAGAGAGTAGAGTAAAATACTGTCCATCATGGATGGCTTGTACAACAGGCCAATGCGTGGCTGTATGTGCACAAGGAGCCTGCCCTTTTAGGGATACACAGACAAGCCTGTTGTAACCAAGGCTAAAGAGCTGCGACGGGGCTGACCTCTGGCATCTCCTCCGTGATGATGTCCACACGCTGGGCGGGGGCAATGTCCTCGTCGCTCTCTGTGGGCAGGGAGCTGTGGCGCCGCTTGCCTTTCTCCTTCTTCTTCCTTTTCTTGTCCTTCTCCAGCCGCTGCCGGTGTCGCCGCTGCTCCTCCAGCTTCACATACTGGTCTGACATGGGCATACCTGTGGGGAAGCATGGATGGCCACAACTCAGGGGTACCAAGAACCCCGTCACGTCCTGAACATGAGCTTAGAGCCAGCAGACACTTGCCTGGAACTTTGAGAGGCACTGAGAGGTCGATCTGTACCACAGGAATGTGTTCCACGCCAGGTGCATCCTGGTATCGCTGAATGACAAGCACAGGGTGTCAGTGAACCTCAGGGACTCAGGAGGAGGGAGAAGGGACCCTGAGAGTAGGGTTCCAAATGCAGCCTGGGAGCACAACCCATAACCTCCATAGAGAGGCTCCATAGGCAGAGCAGAGCCCTGGGCTGTGAGGAAGCAGGGGCTAACTATAACCTTGGTGCAGTTAGGGTTAGATCCAAATCTATCCATGATGGTCTTTTTTCTCTTTTCTCTTCCTTCTTTCCTTCCTTGGACCACAAGGATTTCAGGCCAGCTTAACACTATGTAGCCAAGGACAACGGTAACAGAAAATTCCATCTCTACCTCCTGACTGCTGAGGTGACCATGCTTGGTTGATGTAGTGCCGTGGATGGGACCCAAGGTTCATCCATGCTGCACAAGGTCTCTACCCCTGATACTATTGTAGGGTCTGACCACAGAAGGTGAAACCTCCTAGGAATATGAATATCTAATAGGCCAGGCACCTGCCCATGGGGAACCAGCACTTCCCGTGGGTACATTAAGCCAGCTTGGTGGAGTGCCTTCCTCACTGCCCCTGAGACCTCATCTAGACCACTCAGGGCTCTCCATCAAGACCAGGGCGCAGCACAGTCCCGCTCAGCTACAGCTAGGACTACACAGGCACAGCCCCTCCCCAAGGCACTGCCGTAATTACATTACTCTCTTCAGGCTTCAGCATGGCACCTGGTGAGGGGATGCTCAAGGACACCACTTGCCTTCTGCGGGGATGGGGAGCTCTTGATGTAGAAGGGATTGTTGGCTTGCTCCTGCTTCCGGGCCTCTCGCCGCTGTGGGGATAGGACTCTACATGAGCATGTGTCTCAGAAACATGCCCGTCCAGTTCTCATGACCTCAGATGGGCAGGGAGAGGCCAACGTAGAAAGTGTGAGGACCACCTCCAGGGGCAGAGCTCACGGTGGGCAGACCACCTGAGGTTCCTGCCCGCTGGGAACAGAAATGGCCTGGGTCTGCCCACTCTGAGCCTCAGCTTCTGACCACCACTCTAACTCCTACAGGCTCAGAAGCCTACTCTGGTGTTCCTGCTGAGCGTCCAGAAAGGGGAGTTCATGGGGGATGAGGGAGTGCCCTAGACAAGAGGACAAGGTAGAAGTCAAAGGTCCTCTGGCCTCTGTGCCACAGGCTATGTGTGGCGACATAGCTGAGCCCCAGGTGCCCCTAAGCCTGACAATCAGCTACTTTTGAGAACAGACTCCAGCCCAGGCTTCTGCCCTGTGCTGGGTGCTACTGAAATGGCATGCTCACCCGAGCCAGCTCCTCCTCATCCTCCTCAGGCTGCCGTCGCCGAGTGTGCCTTGGCTCCTCTTCATGGAAGATGGCCTTAGGTTTCTCATCCTCAGACTCACTGTCTGAAGGTGGCTCATTGATCCAGGCATCCAGGTCTAGGCTGGAAGTACAGAGGGAATCACATGGTGTCTTTGTCCTACCATGACCACTGCAAGCATTAATCCCTGGTAGAGGGCCACTATGTATCTGAAACATCTTTCCATACCAGTACCCCAGGGATCTAGCAACCACAGACACCACAGGCCCCCGAGAGGGGACACAGAGATGGAAAGGTAGAATGCCTGGGAGGAAACAACAGAATAGAAAAAAATACAGGAACCATGGAATCTGGCAAGGGGACAGGGGGTGGAGCAGCCCCAGGATGGAGTGGCTTTATGTGAGTGTCTAGTTCCCAGGGCCATTTTTGTCACCCTGGCTGATGGCAAGTCATAGGGTGTGAAACCCTTTTCTAACTTCCTAGATCAGGAACCATTTCAGTGGCTCCAGCCATCTCTCTTCCACATCTCCAATCCTTACCCTTCGGGAACTGGGACCTTCTTCTGGGCCTTGGGGGCCACAGGATTCAGTTCACCAGCAAACAAGGCGCTCACTTCCTCAGCCACCGGCACGCCTTTTGCTTGCAGCTTCTGTACATGCTTCACCAGCTGCAGGATGCAAGATGCCTAGGAGAGCAGCAGCCAAGAGTGGGTGCCTGTCCAGAGCCACTTAGCCACTTGGAGAGGACTCGGGCAGGTATCTGAGCATGGAATGCTGGTCCCTGGCCTCTATCCATGTAGATCAGCTATAGACCTAGTCTGTGACTATCTGAGACAAGGAAAGATAAGCCTTATCAGGGTCAGAACAGGAGGGAGTTCAGCTCAAATGGAGAAGACTACATGTAGTATCACCTCCTGTGGAGCCACCCATGCACACTCAGTCCTGTGCTGGCTGTAATTCTGCGCAAACACAGCTCTAGACACATTAGGCAGCTCTTGCTACCATGCTGCCCAATCAATCCCAACAAACATGAAGGTGTGGCTCAGTGTGGGTTCATATTGCCCATAGGGCTCAGCCCGGGACAGCTCAATCATGGATGAATCACCACCCAGACCCAACCTCTTCAAAGGACCTAGCAGAAGCCACATGGCACCTGGATCAGTGACAGCCTATATTACCATGGGGTGCCAAAAGCAGCCTTGGCCACTGGGCCTCAATACTCAGGTGTGAGGCCAGGACTCAGTGACATAACACATGCCTGACACACACAAGCTCCTGGTTCAAGACCTACCCTAGAACAAACAGACAAAGATGGTCCCAAACAAGCTCTTCCACAACGGCAGCTGAGCCCTGCCTACCCAGACTACCTCCTACCCAGGCTCTCAGGCCCATCCACACCCAGTCCCTGCTCACTAACCCCAAGCCCCAGGAGGGCAGAGCTAGGATAGAGACTCAAACAACTCACTTTGGAAAAAGGAGAAAAATCTCTCCCATCTACTGGCTGTGCTGGGGACAAGGACCTGGAAAGGGGGCCAAGGGTGTCTCCAGAGTGTCGCTGGTAACACCACTGGGGTTCGAGGTATTGTACAGGGAGCTGCTGAACCTTTAGGAGGCTGCCTGGCTAGAGGACCTCTTGGGTGTGGGTGGGCATCCCTGTACTACTGCCTGACACATGCCAGCCCTGGATGTGCCCACAGGGCATGAGCCACAACCACTGCCAGGTTAAGGTTAGTCTCAGCTGTGAACAGAACCCCCAGTTTGCAGCCTTACCCGCTCCTGCACCTCCAGGTCAGCGCTCTGCACAAACTGCGGCAGCCGCTCCACCAGTAGTTGGGTGACCTCCTGTGCAGCCTCAGTGTCGGCGGCCTGCTCCTTCTGCTGCAGGATGGACGCATACAGCTTTACCACGTTCTGTACATACACGGCCTGGATATGGCCGGGCAGTGTGGTGACCTTGGGCCGCAGCATGGCCTCCAGGGTTTGCTGGGGCCCCTGTAGGTGCCTGGGAGACAGGGGCTGCATGAGGCTACTGAGCATACCCACAGACCCATCTCACAAGTAAGTCAGGCCAGGCAACATGGGAGTTAGGCTTCTCAGCTAACTTACAACCTTGGGACACCTGCTCTCACTGTGCAGAAGTGGGAACCAAGAACTGTGAGCTCCACAAAAGAACACTGCTAAGGAGCAATAGCAAGGGCTGGAGAGACGGCTCAGAGGTTCAGAGCACTGGCTGCTCTTCCAGAGTTCCCGAGTTCAATTCCCAGCAACCACATGGTGGCTCACAACCACCTGCAATGGGGTCTGATGCTCTCTCCTGGTGTGTCTGAAGAGAGCAATGATGATCACATAAAAGGAAACAATAGCAAAGATGTGACTACCACTAGTAATAGACACTGAGGGCAGAGGACCTGCGTGACCAATATGGCTGACTGGCTACCATTGATTTGTTCCTGTAATGAGCATTTGCCTCATATGAACGAGACCCTGGGTTCAATTTCTAGTACCACAAAAACTGAACCCTCATCACTAACTTCTCCTGGCAGCCATGTGTGTGCTGTCCTGTGGAGTTCAGAGAAGAGGCTCCTACTGGGTCTTCAAAGGGCATCTTATATGCAGCCTCCGTGGGCTGAGCTCTGGGGTGGGGGAAGGTGCTGGGCAAATTTTGTGGTTTTCCAGAGAAATGTGCTCCCAGGAGACTTCTGTGACAGACTAAGTTTACCACCTGACAACAAATCCACACCTCTCTTGGTCACAGGTGTCATGTGTCCTCTGAGCGGTGGGAGAGGTGGAAGAGAGGTGCTGTAGCCCCTCAACAGCCCTGGAGCCTGGCATGAGGAGCTCACTCTCAGCACTGTATGCTGAGGCCTGACTCTAAGGGTGGCAACTAGCCCAGCTGGAAAGTCACCTAAAGCAGAGTAGAACTGCTTCATGGTCTAGAGGGCCCTCTCCACAGCCAGCGTGACCCACACTGGCCAGGTCACTCCATGGAAAGAGACAGGCAATCACTCGGGCAAAGCTGTCCAGGAGTGACCATTGTCAGGCAAAGGGTCTGTCTGCCTATATGTTCCCCCACTAGGCTACCTCCAAGGGCTGCACCGACTCACTCTGAGAACTCCCCGCAGATCCAGGCAGCAGCATAGAGCACCTCACAGATACCGTTGCGTTGGGTGCTGCTGGCTACCAGGTGGGCACTATCAAGCAGCGCAGACATCTGGGACACAGCAAATTTGCGAATGGCCTTGACCCGGATGGCCACATCCAGCATCTGTGCAGCAATGAGGTGGCCATGGCGGGTGCCCTCTAGTCTTGTCAACTCCACAAGGATGCTGATGTACCACTCGAAGTTGGTGATGTGCTGGTAGTTGGACTGGCTACAGATGTCAATGATCTTGGTGAGCAGTTCATCACGATAGGTGGTACCCTCAGCCTTGTCCACGTGGGTCATGAGCTTCTTCACAATCTCCATCAGGTTCTTCTTGGACACCTGTGAGAGCACAGGCAGATGTGGCCAGCCATGAACACTGACAATCAAGATGGAACCCATGAGCCTAAGAGGGATAGCTTCCTCCCCAGACAGCAGAATTGTATCAGACCAAGGGAGGGTGACAGAAAGTCTCATATTGAGTACCCAGTTCCATTCCCTATGGCCTGGACAAGTGTCACTGGCTGACTGCGCAGAGTCAGCTGCTGCAGTGTGCACAGGAATGACCCATAGGTCATTCATACATACTGAAGCTCCCCAGGGCCCCATCCTGGCCACAGGGACACATACCATTCCATAGAGCAGGTCAAGGGCACGCAGGCGGATGGACTCGTCCTTGTCATCCAGGCACTGCAGGATCAGGTCCTTGTGGGACTGCACAGACTTGGGGTGGGTCTTCAGGATCTTAGACATGGCCAGCAGCCCCAGGTACTTTACTGTAAAGACCATGCAGCCATTAGCTTGGGGACAGCAAGTGCAATACCACGATCCATGGGTCACCATCTCCAGCCACTGTGGTCCTAGTTGGTACTGCCTGCAGCTGATGGTCACTTTTGTGAGCCCCACCTCACCCCAGGAAGCCAAGGTGGAAGACATGTACCCCAACCTCTCACAGCATGGTCTACAGGCACAGACCTCTTAAATTGGAGGAACAGGACTGTAAATCCAGCTCCAGAGCATTATAAGCTCCTGTCTCCACAGGCACTAACCTTCCCAAGTACACACCCAGACACGCACACACAATTATGAATGACAAAAAACTTACAAATAACTTTAAACATTTATATTATTAATAATAAAAAAAAAAGAACCCTGCTGGGAATAGTGTTGTATACCTTTCATCCCAGCACTCAGGAGGCAGAGGCAGGTGGATGGATCTCTGTGAGTTCAAGCCAACCTGGTCTACAGAATGAGTTCTAGGACAGCCAAAAAAGGAAAAGAAAAAAATGAAAGAAAGAAAAGAACCCCAGGGGCTGGAGAGATGGCTCAGTGGTTAAAAGCACTGACTGCTCTTCCAGAGGTCCTGAGTTCAGTTCCCAGCAACCACATGGTGGCTCACAGCCATCTGTAATGAGATTGACGCCCTCTTCTGGTGTGTCTGAAGACAGTGACAGTGTACTCACATACATGAAATAAACAAATCTTTAAAAAAAAAAAAAAGAACCCCAATGATGTCTGAGGACCCTGCCCACAAGCTCTAAAGGTTATTGAACGCCAAAATGATAGTGGCTACTGGCCCAGTGCAGGCCTCATGAAAAATTAAGACAGAGGCTGAAGCAGAAGCCACAGGTTTTGAGGTAGTCACATCAAGAGATGGCCCAGAGATGCTTTCCAACAGCATGGACATGAATGTTGCTGAGACTGTGATGGGAAGCAGGGGTGTGAGCCTCTGGGCCCTATGAGGAAGTCTGTCAGGCCTCGCTCTAAGGTAAGAACTGGAACACAGTAGAAGACAACAGCCTGCCATTTAGTCTGGTAAGCAGCAGATAACACTGACACTGCCCCCATTTTGGAGCAGGTTTAAGCAGAGAACAGTGTGGGGACATAAGGAAGGGGGTGGTGGGTTGCTTCATGCTTCCCTGGGGCTCAGGGCGAGACTAGCCAGACTGCCATGAGTGCACTTTATCCACAAAGCCCTCCAGCCAAATCAACATGAGCACAACAGAAGGCAGAGGATTCAGGACCATTTGGTTTCCTAGGTGTGAGATTGCTGAGTCCCAGGCATGACACTCAGGGGTGATAGCCAGGGAAGGCGGCAGTGACTTACAGTTCTGGTCGGAGTCTTCTATCAGTATCCTCAACTTCTGAACACATAGCTGAGAGGAGGAAAGCCACACTGGTCTGCACCCCACCACCATGCCTGGCAGCCCACCACCAGCCCTGATCAAGAGCATGCGTCTGGGGACAGGGAGGGCAGGTGACTACAGTCTTTGCTCTGGGGACCCTGCTAAGCATGACTAAGTGAATTGGTAGGTGCCAGTGAGGACAAATGGGAGCAGGGGAGCAAGTACTGGCACAGAGTGTCCACAGCAGCTGCCCAGGTAGGCTGACTTCCACCTGTCCCCACAGGGCAGGTGGAAGTACAGTGGGGAAAGGAGGTGCCTGTGGGAGGGCTGGGGCTTCCTTCATGCTTGAGCTGGTCAAGAAAAATAAATTTGGAGGTGACCACTGCAATCATTTCCAGACTGGCTGAGGAGCCCCACTTGTGCTGATCAGCACAGGCCTGGAGAAGGACCCACCTGGATGCTGGCGCTGTGGTTGGGCATCCCGGAAGACAGTGAGATGAGCACTGGGACACATGGAGGTTGAGGTTAATGCCCCTAGGTCAGATACTGACACCCTACTGACCCATCCCACCAACAGGGACCTGGCTGCCTGGCTCACAGGAGGCTTGATGCTGCATGTTCAGAAGCAGATGGACAGGTTAGACATGGGAAGCCATGGGATCTGGCCTGGGTCTCCCATCCTCCCAAACAGGAGTGGTTCTTAGACCTAGAGTACTGGTACCTAAGACAGGATCACACAGCTCCTATTCCTCTCTGGGATCTGGGGTACAGAACCATACTGGGCAGAAGAGGCCAGAGACCCCTCAAGAACCCGGAATGCTCATGGTTTTAGGGAGATTTCAGATGACAATACTCCTCCATGCATCATAGGCTACAGATGGGACATGGAATGAGCTCACTCCAGAAGCCCCACCTGCTCTTCCTGTGGCTGACAGCTGGGTCCTGTCACTGGTGTATGCAGGATAGCCATATGACCTGGAGACTCCCCTGTGATCACTGTGGCCTTAAGGCCTTATGTCAGAGCTCATATCTTCAAGGCACCTTCCCTCTTCCTGTTCCCTCCACCCAGGGAGGATAGCAGGGGAAGAAGGCAATGTTCAATCATAAGCCCAAGGGTAGTGGGCCCACGTTCTGACTCTCCTTGTGTGTTGCATGTGTGTGTGCATGTGTGTGAAGACAAAGGTAAAGAGCAGGCCTCCTCTGCAATCCTTCCTACCTGTTTTTTTTTGAGCCAGGTTCTCCTGCTGATCCTGGAACTCGCTGACTGGCTGAAGTGGCTGCCAGTAAGTTCCAGGGATCTGCCTCTCTGCCTTCCCAGTGCTAGGGTTACAAAGCCCAGCCATGACCTTTAATGTGCATGCCGTATATTGCGCTCAATTCCCTATGCCTTCAAAGTGACCACACCATCTCTCAGCTCTGCTCTTGTGTATCTGTGGTTGAAATAACTGTTTCATCTCAGTTCTGCTGGAGGAGCATGGAGGCCTGGAAAATGGGATGTTGCTTGCAAAGCAGACACCTGTGGGTCTTGGGCTCTGTCCTCAAGCTGGGGGATAACCTCTCAATTTTGCAAAGGGTCCTGAGGAAGGGCTGGGAATGAGCCATGCAGAGACCTGAGTTTACGCCAACACTGTAGAAGAGGACTTGGGTAGGGAACAACTAGCTGCCCCATCCAGGGGATGCTCTGGGTCCTACTGCTCAGGCCTCTCAGCTCAGTAGCAGCCAAAGAGCCTGTGTTGAAGCCTGTGCCCTCCTAGCGGGGCTGTTGACTCCGCCCCCAGCCGGTACCCTCCTAGCAGGGCAGTCAGCACACTCACCAGCAATTACGGTGTTCACACACTCATACAGCAGGGACATGGCAGAAGTACTGAGAGAAAGGAAGAAATGAGGAACCAGTTCAACAAGGTCACAATGCTGGGCTCGGTGGAATGGGTACCATTGCCACCCTTCTAAAGCCCAGTGACACCATAATGATTACTGTGGCTCGTCTCAGGCAGGGAATGGAGCCCAACACTGACTTCTCCCACTCCCTGTCCCTGTGTGTGCCATGATGGCCTGCAGCTCCTCCGGTGCCACTCTTCCAGAGATCAGTTCAGAGAGACACGGAACAGCTCTGGGGCCCCAGGATGGTAAAGGACTACATGAATGCAGGGCTCGGTGTGAGTACAGGTCAAGGCTGACTCAACTGAGTGTACGAAATCCAAGCTCCCAGGGGATTTTTGTGAATCCCAGGCAAGCCTGAGCTACAAAGCAAAATGTGCCTCAAAAAGAAAAAAAACAAAAAACAAAAACAGACTAACAGGGCAGCCTTGGTCAATGAGACAGGAGGGTATGGTGGACAGTGTCGTGTCAGAGTAGCTCCAATGCTCCTGCCCAGGGGTGGCAGCCAAGGAGTAGCTACCTGTGAATGAGGTTGGTGAGAGGTTCGATCAGCTTCTTGCCCAGCCTGGGCTCCAGGGGAGTAAGGGCACCGAACTATAGGAAGAGGAGCGCTATAGTCACCAGGATGACTGTAGACCATGAACCCAGGCCCAGCACACACCCCATCCCCCAGCACTTACCAGTTTGATGATCTTGATGAGGACCCAGTTATTGGTGGAGGATGTCATGAGCTTGAAAAACAGCGGGGCCAGAGACAGGTAGTTTTTAGGATTGCGGCGCGCCAGCTCGCAGATGACATTAACAGCCGCAGACTGTACCCCTGAGAACCAAGAGAGGGGTTCACATCAGCAAAGAGTGGAACATTCTACTACCAAGGTAGTATCTGTGTCAACAAGGGCATCCCTGTTTACAGGGACTGTTGCTATCAATAACAACGATACCCACAGAGCAGGACATCTCTATCACAGCAAAGGAGGCTTCCCTATCTACAGGGCATATACCCTGGACAACGAGAACATGTGCTACAGGGCTGTGGAAGCCTAAGGACACACTGGAAAACTGTCACCATGAACATGGCTAGCTAGAACCCCAGGCAAGTGGCACAGTAAACAGTTCCTGGACTGCTCTGAACAGAGGGGACCTGAGGAAACACTGCTCCTGCTTAGTATAGACATGATTTTTTTTATACCCCGCCACTTTAAATAAGATTTACTTTTTGTAAGCATTTGCTGGCATGTACACCTGTGCACTACATGTGTGCAGAGCCTGGAGACCAGAAAAGGGTGTCAGGTCCCCTGAATCTGGAGCTATAAATGGCTGTGAGCCATCATATGGGTGCTGGGAACTTAACCTGGGTCCTCTGCAAGAGCAGCCAGTGCTCTAACCACTCAACTGTCTCCAGTTGTACCTCTCTCTGATTGGGTACGGATGTAGGAAGGAGCCTCCTCTCTGGCGTAGGCATCCTTAGGTTGCCCATGCTCACGTGAGCAACTCCAATGAACTCTAAGAGACAGAGTTTCTCTGTGTAGCCCTGGCTGTCCTGGAACTCTCACTCTGTAGACCAGGCTGACCTCGAACTCAGAAATCCACCTGCCTCTGCCTCCCAAGTGCTGGGACTAAAGGCGTGCGCCACCACCGCCCGGCAACTCTAAGCCTCTCAAGACCTCAATGGTGTAGGCGGCATTTGCTACTCTGTGGAACCCTTTCTTTTTTACCCTTCTCCACATGGTGTTCCTTGGAACAAGTTTGATATTTGCCGTCAGGATATCTAGCTTTTTTCTTATTTCTTCTTTATAACAAAAGGAGACCAACAACAACCCACCCCTCCTCTCTGGGTCTGTGATGTATATGCTCGCTCCAGGGAGTGGTACTATTAGAAGGTGTGGCCCTGTTGGAGTAGGTGTGTCACTGTGGGTGTGGGCTTTAAGACCCTCATCCTAGCTGCCTGGAAGCCAGTATTCTGCTAGCAGTCTTCAGGTGAAGACGTAGAACTCTCAGCAGGACATATAGAACTCCTGTACACACCTGCCTAGATGCTGCCATGCTCCTGTCTTGAGGCTAATGCACTGAACCTGTGAACCTGTAAGCCAGCCCAATTAAATGTTGTCCTTGTAAGAGTTGCCTTGGTCATGGTGTCTGTTCACAGCAGTAAAACCCTAACTAAGATAAGGCCCTAGCATTTATTTTTTTATTTTTTTATTTTTCAAGACAGGGTTTCTCCGTGTAGCCCTGGCTGTCCTGGAACTCACTCTGTAGACCAGGCTGGCCTCCAACTCAGAAATCCGCCTGCCTCTGCCTCCCAAGTGCTGGGATTAAAGGCGTGTGCCACCACCACCGGGCAACAAAACCATTCTTACAGTATTTCTGTGCATGTTCACCACTGATTGGGACTGTGTCTTTGGTCCATCACTGTGCCCCGTGTGTGAAGGGACAGACTGGACAGACTCACATTTCTTCTCTCAAGGAAAGGTTCACATAGCCTCAGGCTAAACCACCCTACTTCAGCACTCACATACTCACAGAAGCACAAACTGATACCAACCACGATGGAATGCCTTAGCCTCCACTGCAAGGAACTCCCCCAAGACTTCCAGGGTGACAGCACTGCTCTCTATGCCTGTGGCTCAGGATGACACCAAAAAGACTGCCCAAGGCATACAGGGGCTGAAGACAGGGAGGATCAAGTAGCCAGTGCTTACCAGTTGTCAAATCTGTCCTATCTAGTGAAGCCCCAGTAAGATCTGCTTCCCCAAGATGGGGGGAGCACTTCTCGCCTACTTAGCAGCTGCACAGGGCAATGAAGAGCCCCACCTCCACAAGAAGAGGGCACTGCCATGCCCAGCCTCAGTCACTGCTTACTTTTTCTGAGGCAGGGTTCCATGGCCTTGAACTTCTGACTTTCTGCCTCCACTGCCAGGTATGTGCTACCATGCCTGCTCTATATGGTGCTGGTGATAGGATCCAGACTTCCGTACCTGCCAGGTGGGTATTCTATCACCTGAGCGTAGCCTCTGCTTTCCCACTTTTTACCAGTGACAAGGTCTCAGTCTATAGCCCAGGCCATCCTAACAGCTCTTCTGCATTATTATGCCGAACACTCGAGGTAGAATGAGCCACCAGGACAAGTGGAGCCTTGTCACTTTCCGGGCAGGAAACAGTTAAACTAAATGTCTGGCCCACTGAAGGGCTATGCTCCTCTTGGCCTCATGTCTTCCTCAAGAGGTCAGGAGGGACCAGGTGGCAGCCAGTAGGTTGAGAAAGGTGAGGCGGAGGATGAGCCTCTTACTTTGAACACCCAGGACCTGCACAAACACTCATGTGCCCCATGAGTAAAATGCAAGGTGGGTCCCTTGTAGCCCAGTCTCACGGGTCTGATGGTATGCTTTGCCCCCTAGGGCCTACCCTGGGCTGTGTGGCCTGCTCCACTGGGAAGTGTGCTCCTCTCAGCAGGCCACCATGACACGACCCCTTACTCATCTCCTCCCACTTCTCTGACTCACACACAGCCTGAGAGTGGGCTTTGACCACAGACCATAGAGACGTGCTATAGCCCGTCTCAGAACACCAGGCAGCACAAGCCCATGAGGGACATAGTCATCAATCTACCTGTGTGTGTCACAGAGGGAGGTGCTCAATTGCTCAAATCCTAAATGACCACAATTTTAAATAAATGACATATGCTCCCCTTCATATGCTCCCGAGCCCCTCAGGGCTTCTGGGCTTGCTGGATGGAAGGTCTACAGTGCCCTATCCTGCTCCATCAACTCTGCAGAGGTGGGAGATGCCAAGACTGACTGCTCACTTGCCACAGCTCCACAGCTCCACAGCTCCCAGGGGCCCTGGGGCCCTACTGACTTCATAATTAGCTGGCAGTGCTGGACCTGACTATCCACTCAGACAAGGAACCTGTGAGCCATGAGGAGTCTCAACTAACTCTGTGTACTATGTCTCGTGGCTGTCAGCCCATCACCAACGCAAGTCAAAGGAGATTTGCAGCAGGGACCCACATCTATGTTCCCACCATCCCCCATCCTCCCATCCTCCCAGGAGCTGGCTGGGCAGAGCTTCCTGTCACCAACCTGGGTCTGGGTCCTCCAGCTTCTCCTTAAGCCGGGGGAAGGCAGGACGCAGCGACTCAGGGTACTTGAGGAACACTTTGTACATGATCAGCACTGCCTTCTTCCTGATGTACGGCTTCGTGTGAGACATCTGTGGAGACAGAAGGGTGGCTGGAGACTCACTTGCCTGGCCAGCACCTATGACTCTTCCTCATCTCACTCTCTGCTCCTGCCCTCTGTACCTGCCTGCCTTAAGAGGTGCTAAGCCCATAAGAGGATGCAGTCAGCGTGAAAGTGGATCTGGTTATAAGGTTATAATGTGTGGCCCTGTTCCCAGACTGCCCTCAGTCAAGCCTCCTCCAGGACAGTCTCTGCACTGGGGTTACCCTTTAGCCCATCAGGCTCCAGGGGGCGCTCCATGTAGACCCTACGAGCTCTCTAGTCCACAGGAAAAGCCTCACAAGCTCTACATCTACTCAGTGGGCCGGGCAATCTGTCCGAACAGCTGCAGTCACCACAAAGGGGTGGATGGGCATGGAGGGTCCCAGTGGAGCTCTGTTTACAATAGGTACCTGCTAGATCTGGATGGTGGCAGTGGGCTCTGCCCCCTCGTGGCATTCAGCTTTTAGACCACCAGGCAGGATCCAGAGGACAAGCCAGAAGAGAGCAAGGCTGACTTTTGCTCTGTCCCATCTATCCCAGGTACACAGCAGCCGCTCTGAGGGCCTTCCTGCCTCCTCAGAACAAGGGCTCAATACAGGGTTCTGGGCATCAATGGATGAAGGTAAACAGTGATGTAGGCACACAGAAACTCACCAGGGTCATGATGTCATTTGCCAGGTCTCTGGCAAGATCTGGGGTGACAAAACAGGACAGACCAGTCAGTGCCACTCCAGTGTCGTACTGGCTGGGGCTGCTCAGGTCCTGCAAGGGGACAACAGGAGGGTCAGTGGCAGCTCCTTGGGACTATCTGTCTGTAGCCCAGCATGAGGGAGCCTCTCACAGCTCCTCTACTGTCATCAAGAACTGGACCACAGGTCAAAGCTCTGTGTGGAAGCCACCAGGTCTCTGGGATCCTTGGGAACACAACTCCTGGACAACTTCCTGGTTCCTGGCAATGCTATAGGGACCTTCTCTACTCAGCAACTCCTCCATGATACCAGGAACGGTCCTTTGGCTGTTCTGATCTGAGATGCTCTGGGCCAATACTGAATTCATCCTTCTAATATAGGGCCCGAGGCAGAAGACTGAGACAACTTCCTCCCAGTGCCCTGACTGCCCACTCTAAGGCAGTGTACCTATTGCTAGAGGGCACACCTCAGTTATGTTGTACATGGGCATGCTCAGAGTGCTGACCTCATGATTATTAACAGGATGTTGTGACCTTTGGGGCCTTTGCCCAGGCTCAAACAGCATCAGAAGCTATGATCTGCCCTTTGCCTTCAGTGGCCAAGATTTGCAGTGCCATCCCTCAAAGGGACAGAAAGGAAAGCAGTGGAATCAATGAAAACACCGCCCCTAGTAGGAAAGCACATCAGGAAGACACACAGATGACAGGGTGGCCTGGAGCTTGGCCTTCAGAAACCCATGCCCAGATCCCAGGCTGTTCCAGACTACAGAGTGGCTGCAGAGGCCTGGAACATGAGCCGTGCTGTGTGGGCACAGGTCTCAGCTGCACATACACCAGGCCCCAACCAGCACAGCAAGTTACTGCTACCCTCAGTAGTAGAACACCTTCTCTTATGGAGCTGAGTCCCTGCGTCTTAGACAGGAAGGCCTGACCCACAGCCTCACACACTGCAGGCATACAGACTGTGATGTGCTGTGGTGGCCAGAGCCAGCCTCAGCCTTAACCCAAGCTGCTCACCTCTGGAGCCCACGCTCCTTCCTCCTGGAGGCCACATGTCCGGTCCTCCCAGAGCCTGGCCACTCAAGTCTAGCTTCTCCTCATAAGGTCACGCCTGCAGGAGCAGCACCCAGGAGCCGCCTTTAAAGGCCTAATCACACAGACCCTTGCTCTTCTCAAAGGCCTGCTCAGCTCAGGTATCTGCTCCTACAAGGAGCTCTGGCTCACCCAGGCCTCCCGCCTGACCTATAACCCAGAGAGCACTGCCCAAGTGGCTTGCGACATGCTACCATTCAGCCCTGCCCTCAGCCAGACTCTATGCTCATCAGCACCATGAGCTATGCTACGGTGCCTCCCATACTCATTCCTCTTCCACCTGCCGGCTCACAATGAGGGAGTCCTGCCCTTGCTCCAGCATTTGAGAACAGAGGGATGTGCTTTTTTTTTTGTTTTGCTTTTTTTCTTTTTCTTTTTTCTTTCTTTCTTTTTTTTTTTTTTTGGTTTTTCGAGACAAGGTTTCTCTGTATAGCCCTGGCTGTCCTGGAACTCTCACTCTGTAGACCAGGCTGGCCTCGAACTCAGAAATCCACCTGCCTCTGCCTCCCAAGTGCTGGGATTAAAGGCGTGCGCCACCACTGCCCAGCCAGAGGGGTGTGCTTTATGGCAGGAATTATAAAGGGGCTGAAACAGAAAGAGCAGCCAGTACCCTGTGGTCTTCACCACAAGGAGGACTCACCCACTCCCTCCCTCACGTTCACTCCTCACCCACTCCCTCCCTCACGCTCACTCCTCACACACTCACTCCCTCATACACTCACACTCCTCACACACTCACTCCCTCATACTCACTCCCTCACACACTCACTTCCTCACTGACCATCTAGAGGCCTGAGAGCCAGCAGCCGGACAGGAACCTAGTGTGGACAAGGACAGGCTATAGCAGTGCGCATTAAGCAGGGAAGGGAGGAGGGGTGTGTACACCAGCTTGAAGCCCTCTAGAGTGTGAAGGCCCATGCTTGCTGAGGCCAGATCTCTCATCTGCTGAGACACAGGGGATATGAGTGACAAAGCCTTGAAAAGCTACCCCAGGCAGGTGGGACCGTCAGCTGATCTTCCGTGGCTCACTTGAGTGGCAAGAAAGCATCAAGGCCTACCTTTCGGATCTGGTTGGTGGTCAGCATGATGACGTCGGTACCTTCGTGGAAGCACTGGGAGGCTGCAAGGTAGCCGACACGCTGCAGAGTCAACAGCCACAGTATCAGAGCCAGAGCTACCTAAAGCCCTACCAGGAGCACTCAACAAACACCTGGAGACACTGAAGGTGACAGCAGCAGCACACCTGGATCTCCAGCTGAGTGAGCACTGGGACACAGGGTTCTGAGGCATCCTCCCAGCACATGCAGACAGGTCTAGCTTCACTGCTGTACACATGTGTGCATGGGGAGGCAGCACCCTGGTTCTCATGATGTACCGTTCCATCCCTCAAGGGGCTTGGTTAGGGCCTGGGTGCTCTCAGCGTTATATGGTACACACTTATGGAATAAGACAAGTAACAGGAGAAAATGTCTAAAGGGATCAGTGTGCCCATCTTTATCAACTAGAGGCTGGGAAATGACCGGTCATGACAATGAACTTACAACCAGGTTGTAAGAGCCCTTGGGACAGCAGTGCTGATCAGCCTTAGCCAAGTATGCTCCAATCAAACACCACCACTGCTGGGCACAGTGGCACAGCCTGTTACTGCAGCATTCAAGGGACAGAGACAGAAGACTGGCATTCAATTCAGGACCCACCTCAGCTACAGGGGATTTGAAACCAGTCCCCAGCGTGGGAGACTGAAAACAAGAGTAGCCCTGACAAAACACTGTTAAGCCATGTGCGGTGGCACACGCCTTTAATTCCAACATTCAGTAGGAAGAGATGGGTCTCACACCTCAATAGCAGGGCCTCTGCCTAGAGGACATACACTCAAAGATACTCCCATGCTGGAGGACCCCTCCTCCCTCAGGGGCCTCACACACAGCACACCTGCCTGCTGTGAATCCTAGTCCCTCACCTTGAATGTGAACTTGGAGGCACTCATGACTTCAATGATGTTGAAGGCAGCCCAGCTGATGTCGTACCCAAGCATCTGTAACTGTTAAGGGAAGATGGTGAATGCGATTAGTACTCTTGAGACAC
>JADRCD010205026.1:0-14707 GCA_019843815.1 Montemys delectorum | reverse complement strand
ACACACACACACACACACACACACACACACACACACAGGTGCATGCACATGTGTGAGTCTGTAATCTGATAAAGGTGTAGGGTACATGAATATCTTTGTTTCACACGAATATAATTTGGTACAAACAGTAATTTCTAATAACTATGAAAATCCAGAAAGTATCTCACTTCTGATACTATTGCTGTTGTCTCATGACAACACTGTCCTGTCACATGTGCAGAACTGAAATCCCAGGTTACCAGAAAGCAAAGGACAGCTATCACACATAGGCTGCTAATTTTCTCTAAACAATTTTCACAGTCTGTGGTTTCTTTCAAGCCATGGTACCTTCGGAAGTAATTGGCAGTGAGCAGAGATATTGAGTTCTCCTGCTCCCCCTGCTCTCTTCCTTTACCCAGCTGGATACCAGCCACCAAATAAACACAGCAGATAATCTGGATTTTCTTGAGCATTCAGGCTATGAAACTCTTAAACACTCCTATATTCTCTTCATGGCCTCATTTTTTTACCTAAATATATATCCACATTTAATCACACTATATAGATTTCAATATTATAATACAGTTTATAAAAAAGATAGAAATAAATTATTGGAAACTGTAGACAGCATTTGTCTTGTATTGGTTTTTCTGCTATTTCCTTGATTTCTCTTTATATTATAATGAATTTTGTTAGAATAGTTGGGAATTTATAGGAGAAAATTTTGTAAGAAGCCCTCAAATATTCTTTCTTAAGTATCTCCAATATTACAGTTTTGAATTTGTAGGGTATGTTTTTTTTTTTAATTAATGAATCAACATTGACAAGAAAATGTAAAATTAATTTGGAGGCTTTCAGACTTAACTCATGTTCTTTTAGTTCCAGCATTCTAACCAGAATCCCATGCTAGTAGCTGTCATGTTTCCTTAAGGTCATCTTGGCTGTGGGACTTCCTCAGGCTTATTGGTTAGAGGCTTAGAGCAGTTTTTTCAGGAAAACTGGTCAGACTCTTTGCAGAACAGATACGCCGCTTTGCTCACACTGAATCTACTTCTACTACTGCTGAACATTCTTTCTCTATATCGTTCAAACCTATTAGCTATGGTTCCTGTTTCTCAAACTGATAAACTCTACACCTAAAGAAGGATAACTTTATTAACTATAATTCAGGAACATTTCAGTTTCTCTGGATTGTTTTTAAACATTTTGAAATTTGCATGAGAAGAAATGGATTTACTTTGACATTTTCATACCTAAAATTCAGTTTACTTTGAAATTCATGTAATTTTCAACATTTTCTCCCATGTTATGCCTTCAGCTTGTGGAGTGTGCCCATCTCTCCAAAATAGAGTGTATTATCTTCTCATAATATTCCATTCCTCCTTCTCACTCCTTTGTGTTTATTCTTGGACTTGACTGTTTCTGAAGATGTCTAAGAGACTCCTTGCTTAGCATTTCACCCCAACTGCTATTGGTGCTATTCATTCTTATATTTGAGGTACGATTTTAAATGTTGGGACTACCTAAGTTATAAAACTGTTTATCTTACATAGATTAAACTAGTTTAATGATACAACACATTGCTTAAAATGTAGCTTAATGTATCTTGTGTAATCTATCTTAACAGAGACAATTCCATGAACTCTTATACTTTATCTCCCCAACTCTCCATTCTCAAAACTCCAACAACTGTCTAGTTTACTTTCTCTATAGCCATGTACTTTGGAAGAAACCACATAAATGAAGCGATTATAGTATTGTTTTCAGACTATAAAAATATGCATTGGGACTCATTCATGACTTGGTATAACATAACTAATTAGTATTTTTGCTGAGCAATTAAGATATATTTATATGCATATATATTTAAATGTAACACATATAATCATAAATTTTGTGTTATATCATATATTCTACATTTTACAACATCCATTATATGTTATATATTATGTACTATATATCATATATTATAGATGTACTGGCTGGGCTGGATTTGTGTATCTACTTCACACAAGCTGGAGTTATCACAGAGAAAGGAGCTTCAGTTGAGAAAATACTTCCATGAGATCTAGCTGTAAGGCATTTTCTCAATTAATGATCAAGGGGAGAGGGCCCATTGTACGTGATACCATCCCTGGGGTGGTAATCCTGGGTTCTATAAGAAACATTGATCAAGCTAGAGGAAGCAAGCCAGTAAGTAACACCCATCCATGTTCTCTGCATCAGCTCCTGCTTCTTGGCCTGCTTGAGTTCCAGTCCTGACTTCCTTTGGTGATGAACAGCAATGTGGAAGTGTAAGCTGAATAAACCCTTTCCTCCCCAACTTGCTTCTTGGTCATAATGTTTTGTGCAGGAATAGAAACCCTGGCTAAGACAAATTGGTACCAGGAGTGGAGTATTACTGTGACAACCTGACCATATTTTGGGGAGGACTGTGGAAGGACTTTAGAACTTTGAGCTAGAAGAGCCATTGGGATGTTGAGAGCTCTGTGGGATGTTCTGTAGGAGCTTGGAAGATCATGTTGAGAACAGTGCAGAAGATGGAGGCCTGGCTTGTGAAATTTCAGAGGGAAGATTAAAGACTTTTATCAGGGCTGTTGTTATTTTAATTGTGAAGATTCTGTGGTTTTGGTTAGCTGGGGCTGAAGAATCAGCTGCGATTAACAAGATACCAGACCAACTAGAGCAAAACCATAGAATTACTGAGACTATTGATGCTGGTTAGGTGGAGCTAAGAAATTATCAGTGATTAAGAAGAGACCAGCATTAATTAGGTGAAAACTTCTGGGAAGTGTTTTCTGAGAGCACAAAGAGGTTGTGTTCCAGAGATAGCCAAGGTTGTACCTCATGCTACAGCAGGACTTGGTAATGTTTAAGAGTCACCCAGGTGGTACTGGTTTTGAAGGCATGAAGGGTCATGAAGAGCAGCTGAGGCTTGGCACAGTGAGAGGCCATGGAAGGCTATTGGTGAAGGTGCAGCCTCAGTTGCAATTAATGGCCTGTGAGTTGAAGGGGTCATGCAAAGGAGGTGAGGTTTGGCACGATGCAGAGAGCCTATGAGAGGCTACTGGTGAAGCCTAGTTGCAGTGAAAGACAGCAATGTTTTGGAGATGCCAGTACCATGAGATGACCACCAATAACAGCAGCAGCAGTGAAGTTACAGGCATCTGGAGCCTAGAAGACAAGGTGTGTGCTACAAAGGGCAGAGCTGGAGAAGTGATCCAAGCCCCTGGAGGAATCCAGAAGATCATGAGTGGATCCCAGACGTTGAACAGTTGGAGTTTGATTTTTGCTTTTGACTGTGACTGTTCCCTGATATTTTTCCCTCTTGAAGGAAGAAAGTATTTTAGTAGAGTCCACAGTTAAGAGACTTTTAATTGTAAAAAGACTTTGAATTTTAAAAGAGATTGCATTTGTTGTTGCTGCTGTTGTTTTGAGACAGGGTTTCTCTGTGTAGCTCTGGCTGCCCTAGGTACTTACTTTGTAGAACAGGCTGGCCTCGAACTCAAAAATCCTGCTGCCTCTGCCTCCCAAGTTCTGAGACTAAAGGCATGCACCACCACTGCCCAGTGAGATTGCAGATATTAAAGATATTGAAATTTTAATATGTAAGAATTTGCAAAGATGGTGGGACTTTTAATGTTATTTAGATCTTTGGGATGGATAAGAAAGTAAGGGTTGAGGCTTTATAGTGTATATGTTTGTGTGTCAACTTGACAAGGGGTCAATTTTACTGGCTTGTTTTGTGTGTCAACTTGACACAGCTGGAGTTATCACAGAGAAAGGAGCTTCAGTTGAAATGCCTCCAATTAGTGATCAAGGGAGTAGGGCCCCTTGTGGATGGTGCCATCCCTGGGCTGCAAGTCTTGGATTCTATAAGAGAGCAGGCTGAGGAAGCCAGGGGAAGCAAGCCAGTGAGGAACATCCCTCCATGTCCTCTGCATCAGCTCCTGCTTCTTGGCCTGTTTGAGTTACAGTCCTGACTTCCTTTGGTGATAAACAGCAATATGGAAGTATAAGCTGAATAATGTTTTGTACCGGAATAGAAACCCTGAGTAAGACAATATATGTATATACATATATACATATACACATATGCATACATATATACATATGTATACATATATGCATACATATGTATATATATGAAGGAAAACATTAGAACAAATGAATTGACATTTTGCAAAGTGTCTGAGCAATTCCTCTGCAAAACTATCATAAGCCACTAAACAATGTAGGTCTGAGAAATTGCCATAATCAACAGGACTTTAAAAAGACATGACAATTACTAGCATGGATTTATGATTCTGTTTAGAATACTGAAACAGGAAAAAGAAGATGGAAATATATTTGTATATATAATAAAAGAAGATGAAAGTATATATTCTTATATATATTTTTCTACACTTTATTTATTGAAGGACATTGTGCGATTTTGGTGGTTTTGGATAATTCTCATTTCTACATTTAGAAAAATTTGTTTTGAAGGATTAAGGGAAAATTAGGATATTCACCTAAAAAATAATAAGTAGTCATTAACATATATCTTAAAATATTGAAAGAGGGAAGGTTTTCAGGATTGAAGAAAATAGTGAGAGGAAATTCATGTACTATAAAGAAGAAAGGGCTGAGTGGTTAAGAGCACTGACCGCTCTTCCAAAGGTCATGAGTTCAATTCCCTACAATCACATGATAGCTTACAACCATTTATAATAGGATCATATGCCCTCTTATGTTGTGCCTGAAGACAGCTACAATGTATTCATATAAATAAAATAAATAAATCTTTTATAAAATGAGAGTTAGTTTTAAAAAAATAAATAATGGAAAGAATAAAAAGTGAAAATATGAGTAAATGCCAATAGAGTTACTCCTAATGGGTTTTGGAAATTACATATGATAGTTTAATTAATTTATCATTTGTTATCAATAAAATATTTAGTACTATGAAAAATAAATGACATTAATGAAATCCATTTCTAAGTTTTCTTTAAGTTTCAAACACATAGAACTAGTTATAAGTTTATACACATGTTCATATATCTTCAGGAAAATAAGATTAGAAATTCACAACTTTATACAAGAAATATTGTTTACAAAAATATAAACATTGCATATAAAACATATCCAATAACCAATAGAGGGTCAGGAAAAAGAAACAAAGAAAGGTGAACAAGACTAAGTAGAAATTGAATACTGAAACCGCAGGGCTAGGTTAGTATGTTAGTTAGGGTTTTATTTCTGTGTTGAGACAGCATGACCATTGCAACTCTTCATTTTCTTGCAAATGAAAACATTTAATTTGGGGCTGGTTTATGGTTTTTGAAGCTTAGTCCACTATCATCATGGCAGGAAGCATGGTGGTGTGGAGGCAGACATAGTGCGGGAGGAGTAAAGAGATTTACATTTTGATCCTCAGGCAGCAATAGACTGTGTATCACACTGAGTGTAGCTTGAGCATAGGAGATCTCAAAGCCTGCCTCCATCGTGACTCATTTCCACAAAGAATTCCACCTGCTCCAATTAGGCTACCCCGTCTTAGTAGTGCCAAATCTTATGGGCCGAACATTCAAACACATGAGTCTATGAAGGCCATACCTATTCCAAGTATCATAGTCTAGCACAGCAGCAGAAACCTCAATACTGTCAGGACAAAGTCAGAATCTGAGACACAAGTAAGGAGCTTCTTAGAAACTTCGAGTCACAATCAGCAAGATACAGTCTGACAGTAAAAGAGTAGGGAAATACATCACTCCAATTAAAAAACAAAAAATAAGTTGGTTTTATTTTTATTGACATAGCATATATATGCTACGTTGTATGATATTTTGATAAATTAATATAATGTGAAATAATCACATTAAGATAATTGGTAAATATATCACCACAGACACATGTCACTTTTTATGCTCAGAGCATTTAACATTCTCTTTACTTTGGATTATTTTGAATTATTCAATTTGTTGTTGCTTACTGTAGTTATATTTGCCTCTGGGGAATTAACAGGTTATTTCTCCAATCAGTCCTAGTCTATACCATTAAAAACTCTTCCTCATCCATCCATGCCCACAGCCCTTCCTATGAACACAGAATGACTTGCTTATTTTCAACCTCTTCAAATATTACTCTCTATGTCCCAATATGACTGCAAATATTTTATTTTTAGTACATAGCATTTCTCCCTACACATACTGCCCTGTTGTTTCATTCATGTAATTGCAAATGGCAGATGTTTACCACCTGATCTCTAGCCCAAAGTGAAGTGTTCTCTATGTGGTGGTGTCTAGAATGTTGATAAGCAAATGCATAATGTAGTCTCTGTATCCATGTGCCCTTTAAAGGATGCCTGGACTGAATCTATGTCTTAGCTATAATGAATAGTTTTATAACAAACAGAGAAGATTGAACTAGAAGTTTCTGGCTGTCATGTGATGCAGACTTCTGTGGCGTTTTGATGAGACAAGTCCCGTGGGAGGACACATGATTTTTTGGAGAGCGTTTAATTAAGTTTCAAAAGACAACAAGTAGGCGCTTGCATAGCTAGCCTTGGAAAACTTCCTTAGTCTCTTGTCTGCTGATCTTCACTTCCTTGAGAAAAGCACAGCAGAGAACGTCTGCTGTCATCCAAGCTGGTTGTGGTGGCCTCCACTGACTCCCGCTGACTCTGCAGAGGCCTAGGTGTTTCTGTTGAGTTGTGCCACCACTAATTCACGTTTCGTATCCTGACACTACTAAACAGCACTGCTGGTATTATAACAACAGACCTTGAACCCTAAAGAACGACTTCTAAACAGGTGCACATCCTCTTGTCCTATTTACTATCCTTTCTACCCTACCTTGGACAGTGTGCTAGAAGGAGATCAAAGTATTTGAGAACCTTTACTAAAAGTAAGGTTTTAAAAATCTAAGCCTGCAGAAGCATTTATTTTTTTCTTTTTGACATACTGGTACCACTTCCTTCATATATATACCCTAGTAATAGATTGCTAAATTGATATAAAGGATTTATATCATTGCCAAATGATTTAAAGTGGTTTATATAAATTTATGAAGATCTTCCATTGAAAAAAGAAGCATGAACTCCACATTTTAGAACTTGATTATTTTCCACAAATGCAGCAAAAAATGTAAGTCAGGAAAGACACAAGTCTCTTAAATAAATAGTGCAAGGAATTATATATCTGTATGCCAGAAAAGAAAACTAAACCACTGTACCATTTTACAATGGGTAGTTACATACTTTTCATTTGAGACATGTCTATTAAGTTCATTTATCCATATTAACTAGATTTATTTTGTTATGAAGTTCTTTGGGATCTTTATATATATTCTAGACAATAATCACTTATTGAAAGAGTATACAACCATTTTATCATATGGTGTAGCTAATGGATTTTTTTTTTCTGCCCTGAAGCTTTATTGTTTCATGTAACTTCAGGAAGTCATTTTTTTTTTATCCCAATGCTTATGATTTTATGATTTTAAGGTCATTTCCAAAAAGCCTTTCTCCATCTCAATGTCCTGAAGTGTTTCTTTCTATTAATTTCATAGTTTCAATTCTTCCAGGCATGCCAACCTCTTTGACATCGCAATGCACCACTGTCATCTTCAAAGTTCATGATCAAAAACCATGCAATTGAGTTACAAAACTTAAAAAAGAAATCTCATTGCACTTTTAGTAAATTTAACATTTTGTGCTGAGAGACTTTTTTTTTGTTTCATAGGCTAGAAACAGCCTGTGAGCTCTCATTGGCTATGCCTATAAGCATATATTTGTATATACATACAAACACATATGAATGTAATATTTCTATGCAAAATACAGCTGTCTAGTTTCTTCCTTTGGCAGAAACATGTTGACTTGGTTTTATTTTTCAGAAATATTAACTAAGTGAATTGTATTTACACTGTACACTGGCCTGTGGATCTGCTGTTTGGTTAATCAGGTAATATGACCTCCTGAGTTCTTTCTTCTGCTAGTGTAATATGCTATCTTTATCAATTTGCACAGTTTAGATACCCATTTCAGTGGAGGCAAATCCAATATGATCATGATACAAACTCATTTTATGACTGTTAGATTTAATCTGTCATTTTATTAGGAGATTTCAGATTTATATTCATCAGCGACACAGAGGCATAGCTTGCTTCATTGCTTTGATTATTTAAAAGATACTATTGCTTTTCAAGTTTTAGGAGACTGTTTTCAGCTACTTATGTGAAAACATTGTTTGGTATGTTAACCTTCATTCATTGTTTGAACCTTCTTACTTTACAGGGCAATATGCATACTTAATAAAATTAATTTTTTAGGTAATAAAAATGACATACCTTTGATCATTTGTTTTTGTCTTTCATATAATTTTAATTTCAAACATAATTTACTGTCTTTGTTGAATTTGTCTAAGGATTTTAATAGCTATTTTATGAGAGTAAACATTAATTTCATATTTATCAATATTTACTGCTATTTAGAAAACCTTCTGATCCTGTTTCCTTGACTTCACTGAATTCTTTTGTTATTTTGAATGTTTTTGATGGAATCCTTAGCGTTTTTGCTTTATATAAGTCTTTCAACTGTAAGCAGAGATAGTTAGATTTTTCTTTAATGTTTTGTATTTCTGGTTTATTTATCTTATCTCCTTGGTATGCACAGTATCACTAAGTCTGTACTCAATGCTTATGAGGAAAATAGATCACTCCAGCTTATAATCGCAGTGCTCAGGAGGCCATGTTTAGCAGGACGCAGTTCTAGTCCACCAAGATAAAATTGTGTTTGTCAGATAATGTACTCATTGTGATGTATTACTTCCATATTGAGTGTTTTGGGTTCTTTTGTTTTGTGCTTTTGATACAGAGAGGAAGTTAATTCTTACCATTTTTTCTCATCTATTGAGATGACCTCATGGGTTCTGTTTTCCTCTGACTACTCTGGGCTGTTATTTTTATCAATTTGCATTGTTTACACACTTACTTTATAGTGAAGGCAAATAATATGAACATGGTTTACAAGCATTTTATCTGCTGTTAGATTTAATCTGCTATTATGTGGTTATGAGATTTGAGATTTATATCCATCAGAAACATGGATATGTAAATTTTTGTTGTGAACTAATCTGGAATTAATCATTGGGGAATGAAATTGTCAAGATTCTCTGGAAGCTTAAAAATAATTGACTTTAGTTCAACCTATTGATAAAATTCTTAAGCAAAACCATTCCTACTAGTTAAATTGTCTAGAGTAGAAGAAAGTACAGAATGAATCTCTCCATATATGAATAGAGGGATCATTAGAATGACATGTACGCTGTGGCTCAGCTAGCCCTACAGTAGCTGCACATAAACAGAAGGTCGAAACAGCTGGTAGTTGTTCTTTCTATGAGGCTAGATATCTTACCGGGACTTCAGTTCAGGCCAAAACTCCAAACTAAGTTCTAATGTGAGGATCAAATGGCTTTTCTAGGGAGGAAAGGCAAAGAGTGAAACTTCCTTTTTACATCTCCTTATATAGGCTTACTGCAGAAAGTGTGACCCAGATTGGAGGTGTGTCTTCCTACACAAAAGAGCTAAATTAAATGCATTTTCCCACTTCAAAAATCTGGACTAGGTATGGTTAACAAAAATCCCTCACAAGTGTGGCAAGCCATTTTTTGCTTTAGTTAATTTCCAACGCTGTCAATTTGACAATCATAAGTCACTATCATACTATCTCATCTAATCTTGAGATACAGTTTATTTGAGAAAAATTTGACTAGTTTATTTTGTTTCTTGCTATTTGTGTTTTCATTTACTCAATGTCCTCGTAATACTGTGTGTGTGTGTGTGTGTGTGTGTGTGTGTGTGTGTGTGTTGCCATATGTATTCCAAAGGTATTTCTTTTAGGTTTTCAATTTATTGGTATAAAATTGCTTTGCGCTTTCAACTTATACCATTCAGAATGACCAATATCATATAAATAAATGATAGAAGATGATAGATAGTTTGTAGGAAAAAAAAGGTACACTTACTTATGGAGTAAATTTATACAATTACTATGAATATCTGCACACACTTTCCTCCAAAAGTAAAAAAAAAAAAAAAATGAATCTACCACATGATCCAGCTAATACCACTTGAAGCATATACCCAAAGGATTGGATATCTTACTAAAGAGATAGTTGTTTATCAATGTTCACTGCTGATCTATTCTATATAGTCATAGAATGGAAATAACTTAGGTGTGCATCAACAGATTACTGGATAGTGAAAATGTGGTACAATTATATACAAACATTATTAAACTGTTAAAACCTGTAATTGAACGTTACAAATAATGGATGAAACTATAAACAGTCATTCTTTGTTGTTGATGTTGTTGCTTTTTCATTGGTCACTTTATTTATTTACATATCAAATATCTTTCCATTTTCCCCATCCCAAAAACTCTATCCTGTCCCCTGTCCTCCCTGCTTCTATGAGGGTGATCCATGACCCTCCCATCCACCCATTCCTGCCTCAATGCTGTAGCATTCACCTACACTGCATCATTGAGCCTCCACAGGACCAAGTGGTTCTTCTCTCATTGATCCCAGTTAAGGCAATGCTCTGCTAAATATGCAGCTAGAGCCACGGGTCCCTCCATATATACTCTTTGGTTGGTGATTTAGTCTCTGGGAGCTCTAGAGGGTCTGGGTGTTTGATATTGTTGCTATTCCTATGGGGTTGCAAACCCCTTCAGCTCCTTCAGTCCTTGCCTTAGCTCCTCCAACTGGGTCCCCTTGCTCAGTCCGATGTTTGGCTGCTTGCATCTGTATCAGTATTGGTTAGGATCTGGCAGAGCCTTTTAGGAGACAGCTATACCAAGCTCCTGTCAGCAAGTAGTTCTTGTCATCAGCAAGAGTGTCTGGGTTTGGTGTCTGCTGGTGGAAAGGATCCCTGGGTGGAGCAGTCTCTGGATGGCCTTTCCTCCAGTCTCTGCTCCACTCTTTGTCCCTGCATTTACTTTTGTCAGGAGCAATTTCAGATTAATATTTCTGAGATGGGCGAGTGATCCCATCCTCAACCAGGGGCTCTGCATATCCACTAGACATGGTCTCTTGAGCATTTCAGTTATAGTCATACTTAGTAAGGTAATCAGACTAAAAAAGATGAATTAGCATGATTTGTCACTTTCCAATTTATTATTAAATTTTATATTTAATAATCTGTTTATTATCAAATAAAAGCTATTCCATTTTATTTCTGCTTGTTTCATTTCCAATTTTCTTCCTTTTTTTTTGGTTGCTGGGATTTGAATTTAGGATCTCTAGAAGAGCAGTCAGTGCTCTTAACTGCTGAGCCATTTCTCCAGCCCTCATTTCCATTTTTTGCCACTTAATTTTTTTTATAATGTCTATGATTTTCTTCACCAATGCAGTGAATTCTGTACATGTAAATTATCATTTGTTCTTGTTTTATTGATTAGTTTTGTCATCTATATATTTTAAATGGGAAAGTTTAATTTGTTTCCACTTATTGGCACATTTGGAAGATAAGAACAGACTCAAATAAATGTCTGTTTTATTACCATTTTGTTCATTATTCTATTTCATTCCTGTCTTTGCACTTGACATCATGTCTTGGGTATAATTGTGTATCAATATTATTTATTTTTCTCTTTTGAATATATGTAATTTTTGTTGACTTTGAAAACTTCATGATCATGATGGTAGTTAATATTCTTTGGATTCCAATTTAAAATTCCTGTTGGCCTTTCTTTAATGCTAACATGGGATATGCTGAGCATGGTAACACCTAGTAAAGCAAAATAGAATTCAGAGTAAGATTATAAGACACAATTAGAATTGCATAATAGTGAAAATATCATTTGACCAGGAATATATGGGAATGTTTAACAAAAATACATGACTGAAATTTGAAAACACCTAAGACAAGAAGGCAGCAGAATCTAAGCAACAAAATAAGACATTACAACAAATAGATGCTAACTTAAAATTCCTTCCTGGTATTCATGTAATATTAGCAAAAAGTTTCAAACTATAGTCCATAAAAGCTAACGTCAACAAACTGCATAGGAGAAACTTTATACTTTTATACTCCAATCATCAAAGAATCAAATCAGAATCCAGTCACAGAGTGATGACCAGAAAATGTATGAATGTGAGAAATTAAACAGCAGGCTTTTGAGTACTTTATGAATTTATGAATGTTATCACTGGTGAAGTCTCAAAATAAAACAGGAAATGTGTGTATTAATAGCCTAAGTAAAAGAAAAGTATTTCTGAAAATGTTGAAATGAACACTGAACTATTAAAGGAGACACTATTAACAATAAATGTGCTTTGTCGGAGTATGAAGAAATTATCAGATTGGTAGTAAAACTCCATTATTACAGAATTGGACAGAGTGAGTAAACTCAAAGCAAACCTGAAAATTTTAAGTAAATAACAAAATGGAGAAATTTAGAGATGAAAGAGATAAAAGCTGGTCCTCAAGAAAAAGGCATTCAAATAAACTTCAGCCCACCAACCTCTGGAACCCGCACCTGGAGTGTATAGTGTCTTCAGCGATACACACAAAAGAAGGACAAAAATAATATCCTGTGTGTTTGGGGAATCTATTGTTAAATATTAGAAAACATCTCAAGAGAAGGCTTTGCAGGCCTGGCATGCAAGTTTTGTCGGATGGAGAAAAGCATTGCTGGCCCAGGTGAGAAATTTTCATTTAAATTCTGTGTGTGTGTGTGTGTGTGTGTGTGTGTGTGTGTGTGTGTGTGTGTCATAGTCCTTTATATTGTTTTAGGTAGGTCATAACACGATCACTAATATCTCTTTCAGATGTCATTATTGTTGTTTTACTGTCATCCCACCTATATACATCCTCTTCCCCATCCCTAATTAGAGGCTATCGTTTTCCCCTTTCCCCAGTAGGATCACTTATACCTCGCTATTCTTTCTATTTATTCCCCAACACCCTCACCCAGAAATGTTTTCTCCTTTTAACTGTTCTGCTATCTGTAGTTACTCCAGAATTCTTACTCACCACTGAAGATTTGTAGATAGCCTCTGATGTAGGGACTCCGATTAGGGATATCATGTGACACTTATCTTTAGGAGGTAAGCAATCAATATTCCTACCCAACTATCACATCTATGAACCACAGCAAGGCCAAAATGGTACAATACCTAACAGTACAGTATTGCTATGTTTACCTATAAGGTAAACAACAGCACTCCTAATTGAACTGAATAGCAACTTAACAAGAAGGAAATCATGCCTGGTATTACAAACCTACGTAGCTAACCAGAGCTAGTGAAGCAATGGATCTTCGAGAAGAACCTTGAACCACCACTTTATTTCCTAACTACACTCTAAACATTTGTCCTTATACCCGTAAATATGTATAGTCCTTAGGATTGGTTAAACAAGAAAAACTTTTCTGCAATTAATGAAAATTGTTATAGAAATCTAAAACCAATCAAAATGCAGAGGTGTGGAGTATCACTGAATAAAACCACAAAACAATTTCCCCCAACTAATGTCTCAGGGAACATGAGATAAAGAGGTGTAGGAAAGGTTTTAAGAGCCAGAGAATGAGGAAATTTGTTCAGAGGTTATACTTCCTAGGGATATCAAAAGCTACATCCATAAGGTCTCACCAACATGACTGCCTAAATGTGTGCTATTAAGAAAGTCAACCACAAACATCCCAAAGAGGATGAGGGGAAGACTACAGGACCTCAACTCTACACAAACGACTGTAGACAGGTGAGGAATGCAAATAAGGAGAGAAGAACATTCCAATTGGTTATCTATGATCAAAGATCAGCTCTGAAAATATAAATACAAGTAACTCTGTACAGTAAGAGATGGCTGAATCTATGTATTCAGGAATATAATATATAATTACATGATATAAAATTATGTATTTGTATATGTACTTATGTTGTAATGATGTAATTGAAATGATTTAAGCACAACCTCATAAAATAAATATACTAATTGAGACAACAGGTTATGTAGCTCATCATAAAGGTACCACTTGTCTTCCTAAATGAATTAAAAGTGGTAGTTAGCAAAAGTTTAGTGTGAAAATTTAGGAGCAAGTAGTATATTCAACAGTGGTAGCTTTCCAAAAAGGTTCAAAATGACTAGAAGTATTACTTTGTCTGGACAGAATCTTCCTGTTTGATCAGAATGATCAGCTTCATGTAACCCTCAAACAGGCTGCACTTGAAATATTGCTATTCTGCAGCATTTGCAACAAATTATTCTTCTTTTACCTGATAGTTCTTAAATTGCAAATTCGTATTGTACAAATCAATACAGGACTCTGGATCGTCTTTTATTTTGATACTTCTGAAAAGAACAAATTGGAGTTATCCCCTAAGACTTTGAAACCTCTGAGAGGACCCATCTAAATTATTTCTTCTCTTTGATTTTCTGACCCAATTAGAACATGACCTCAAATTGGCTTGTCTTTTAATATGTAAAGCATATAGGAAAGGGATCTACATCTAAAACCCAGTCTGCACCACACACACATTTAATAATTCCACCTAGGCAGAGTAATTGAAGCATTAATCCTACAACCAGATTCTTCACATATAAGTAAAATTTAATGACTAGTTAAATAAAATGAACAAAAAGAACTCATCTATTTTTAAGCCCATCAGTTGTAGGGAGAGGAAAATTGAAAAGTGAGTCAGTTCGTAGAATACAGTTAAAACAAGAGCTCTTTTAAAAATTA
>JADRCD010205025.1:12161-47659 GCA_019843815.1 Montemys delectorum | reverse complement strand
AAAAAAAAAAAAAAAAAAAAAAAAAAAAAAAAAAAGGATTGGAATACCCTAAGAAATATAAGACAGTGGTTCTCAATTTTCATAATGCTTTAATCCTTTAATACAATTCCTCTTGTTATGATGACCCCCAATGATAATTTTTTTTTTTTTTTTCGGTTTTTCGAGACAGGGTTTCTCTGTATAGCCCTGGCTATCCTGGAGCTCACTCTGTAGACCAGCCTGGCCTCGAACTCAGAAATCCACCTGACTCTGCTTCACAAGTACTAGGATTAAAAGGTATGTGCCACCAGTGCCTGGCTTAAAAATTATTTTTGTTATTACTTCATAACTAATTTTCTTACTATTATGAATCATATTGTCAATATGTGATATGCAGGATATCTGATGTGTGTGACCCCTATGAAAGGGGTCGTTCAACCCCCGAAGGAGTTGAGGCCCACAGGTTGGAAACTGCTGCTCAGTTTTGTTTTGTTTGTTTGTTTGTTTGTTTGTTTTTAAGTGATTGGGCTTAATAATTAATTCAGTGATGGTAGATTTTACTTACTGTTATTCTAGGCACTGCAGTTGGTTCTTCCTTTATTTTCTCAGCATAGAGTAATGCTTCTCGTCTATACATAAAAAGGCTGAGAGATATTGGCTATGCTGGTTACATGCTAAATCACGTTGCTGTGGTGATGCAAACCTTTTTAGTCTCAGCCCTTGGGAGGCAGAGGCAGGAAGAGCTCTAATTTTGAGCCAGCCTGTCTATAGAATGTGTTCCAGGACAGCCAGGGCTATGTATAGAGAGCTTGTTTGCTCCAAGTTACCTGTGTAATGAGCTTAGAAGAGTGGGAATTTAGATAAGATAGTGCAAGTCCCTCAGTTTGCCCTCCCAACTGCTGCTGCCTTCTCAGATAACTCTGCTTGTCATCTAGCCCCTTTTACCTATAAAGTTGGTTTTGGTTTTTCGAGACAGGGTTTCTCTGTATAGCCTTGGTTGTCCTGGAACTCACTCTGTAGACCAGGCTGGCCTTGAACTCAGAAATCCACCTGTCTCTGCCTCCCAAGTGCTGAGATTAAAGGCGTGCGCCACCACTGCCTGGCTTTACCTATGAAGTTTTAACCAGGCAAATTAATTTTAGTTGAAGAAATTAAGTTTCATTTTCTAAAGAATAGTAGTCTCAGTAGGGAGAGGTATATGTGCACCTGCTTTTCTGTCACCACTGTCCTGTCATGTTGTGTTCACAAGATCCAGTAAAGAACAATAGCCTTTTGCCCACCACTGTCTCACTTTGAAGTACTCTTCTCAGTGGGGACCATGGATTTGATCTCCAACGTTCTTTGCCTAATAGGAAAAAGACTTAAATAATAAGTCTAACAAATCAGTTTATGGCTTTACTCTCCATTAAGTCTTTGGGTACCATAATTGCTATTTTCTCCCTCATATTTATAATCTGTATTGTAATACTGACTGGTTTACAGGGTTTTTATCCCTAAGACCAATATAGGTGACATTAAATCCTTGGCTATCTCAGTAGTTTAACCTTTCAAAAAGACATGCAGCTTGGGGCTGGAGAGATGGCTCAGTAGGTAGGAGCACTGACTACTCTTCCAGAGGTCATGAGTTCAATTCCCAGCAACCACAATGTGACTCACAATCATCCGTAATGAGATCTGATGCCCTCTTCAGGTGTGTCTGAAGACAGCTACAGTGCACTCATATAAATAAAAAAATAAGTAATATTTTTTTAAAAAAAGACATGCAGCTTACTCAGTGTTGACCCTATTAATATACTCAGACAAAGTCTGCTTTGCTGTTTGATATCTACGACATGGCTCTACCTTTCGATGGCTTTGGCTTTTTTTGTGACTCCTCAGTGATGATAAAAGTAGTTCCCGGGATTGATTCTGCACAGTCACTGGAGTGGGAGCCCTTTAATGGAACACGGACTCCTCAAGTTAACTGTAGAATCATTGCTGTCTTTATTGCTTTGCAAAAGGGGAAAACATTCTCCTTTAGACGGTTGTGATTTTGATAGCACCTCTCTCGTCCCTCCTCCTAATACGGATGAGGTCAGTCGTCAAAGGCATGATTTAACATTGAGGGTTTGTCTTGTACAGCTTGGCAGGCTTTTTTTACCTTGCTTCCTGCTTCTTTCAGTGTAACCTTGTTTTCCAAGTTTTCTATCTGTTCTCTTCTTGCTCAGGTGAAGACTGTCCTCAGTGGATGGTTCCTATCACAATTTCAACTAGTGAGGATCCCAACCAGGCTAAGCTGAAAATACTGATGGATAAGCCAGAGATGAGTGTGGTTTTGAAAAATGTCAAACCAGACCAATGGGTAAAGGTGAGTTTTGAATGGCATAGCTATTTTTACTTTTATCTGAAGTGACTTATTTCTCTTACTCCTATGTCTTTGTGGCTGACTCTGAATTGCACTTTTTCAACTTAGACTAGTATTTTCAAAGGAAAAACATTTCTAAGCAGATAGGTAGAATGAAAGAATGAAAAATAGAAGTTGACTGGGTTTGGTTATGTATCCCTGTAACCCCAGCACACAGTAGGCTGAGGCAGGATGTTAACGTTTGAGGCTAGTGTGAGTCTGTTTCAAAAAAAGAAAACAAAGGAAAGAGTAAATAGTACATGCATAGAACATCTGTAGTGTTGCAGCTACGGTTGGCTCCCTTCCTAAAAAGCCAGTCTTTGGTGGATCTCTGTGAGTTCGAAGCCAACTTAGTCTACAGAGTGGACAGCCAGAGAGCACAGAGACTGTTGAAAACCACCCAAGTTGTCCTCATATAACTATCCTCAAGTGAGAGCAGAAATAGATTAAAATCTGTTTGTTGGGGCTGGAGAGATGGCTCAGCTGTTAAGAGCACTGGCCGCTCTTCCAGAGGTCCTGAGTTTAATTCCCAGCAACCACATGGTGACTCACAACTGTCTGTAATGGGATCTGATGCCCTCTTCTGATATGCATGAAGAGAATGGCAGTGTATTCACATAAATATGTAAATAAAATTTAAAAAAAAAATTTGTCACTGAAATATGAAAACACCAATGGGTAGGTTATTTTACTTTGTAAAAAGAAATATTTTTGCTGTAATTTCTTCTTAGAATTATAGGTTATCCCAAATTTTTAGATGCTAAGAAATAACTTTTTCTATTTTAATATTTAAAATATATTCTGGAATATATTAGCATTTGAAATTAAGATCCTGAAGATTAAGTAGCCATATGGAATTTTCTCATTACGAAAAGTTAAGTACACTGTGATTGTAATTAAGTATATAAAGATATAGTTTCTACAGTAAAAGATAAAAGAGACTCAAAGTAATTGGATTAGGATTATTTACTTAGCGTACCTAGTTTTTATTATCCTTGTTTTATGTGCACTAGTGTTGTGTCTGCGTGTGTGTCTGTGGAAGGGGTGCCCTGCAACTGGAGATAAAGACGAGTGTAAGCTGCCAAGTAGATGCTGGGATTTGAACCCAAGTCCTCTGGAAGAGTAGCCAGTGTTCTTAACCACCGAGCCATCTCTCTACCCCCTATTTTTATAATACTTCTATGTAAAAAACTTTATAATTTTACTTTACTTATGTTTGTTTGTTTTTAAGACAAGACTTAGCTCAGTGGGGGAACATTGGAGAAGCATGCAGGGGTCCATGAGTTTGATCCTCATCACTACCCACAAATGTTTTTTGCTTCTTTGTTTTGCATTGTTGCTGTTGCTTTTTGGGGACAGGGTTTTACTATGTAGTTATAGTTGCCCTGGAACTCAGTGTGCAGTGCAGGTTGACCACCATACCCGTTCAAAAATAGCTTTTTTTTTTCTTATTCATTATATGTAAGTACACTGTAGCTGTTTGCACCAGAAGAGGGCGTCAGATCTCATTAAGGACGGTTGTGAGCCACCATGTGGTTGCTGGGATTTGAACTCAGGACCTCTAGAAGAGTGGTAGGCGCTCCTACCCATTGAGCCATCTCTCCAGCCCTCAAAAATAGCTTTTTAAAATGGAGTGGCTGGGGCTAGCGAGATGGCTCAGTAGTTAAGAACATTGGCTGCTCTTCCAGAGATCCTGAGTTCAATTCCCCATGCCCATAATGGTGGCTTACAACCATCTGTAATGGGATCTGATTCCCTCTTCTGGTGTGTGTAATCACAGAACACTCATTTTAAATAAATAAATAAATAATTTTTAAAAATAAAAAAAGAATGACGGAAAATGGAGTGGCTGATCTTGGTCCTGCTTACCTTTAATCCCATCCCTTAGGAGGCAGAGGCAGGCAGATCTCTTGAGATTAAGGCCAGCTTGGTCTACAGAGTAAGTTCCAGAATAGCCAGGACTACATAAAGAGAACCTGTCTCATGAAAAGTGAGGAGAAAAAGTGATTAATAGTATTTATTGTCTCCTTTCAGCTAAATCTGGGAACAGTTGGGTTTTATCGAACCCAGTACAGCTCTTCCATGCTGGAAAGTTTATTACCAGGCATCCGTGACCTTTCTCTGCCCCCAGTGGACCGACTTGGATTACAGAATGACCTCTTTTCTCTGGTGAGCATCCTCACTCACACTTAGATCATATGATGCATTTTGTTGGTTACAGGATATAGTGGTTAAATGTAGTAAAGAATATGGTCCTTCCTGAAGGTTAGCTCATTTGGGACGACGGCAAATGGCTAATTATTAATTAAAATGACAAAATTGTTACCTATATCAATTGTCTGAAGCAAATTTTGTTTTACTAATCCAGTTTTCTTTTGTTTTGGTTTGGTTTTTTAACTTACCAGTGCTTAAACTGTCCTTTGTAGGGACATAAGTCCATTCTTTTAAAACAAATGGATATGAGTCATAAAGAGATTTCTCTACTGATTTTTTTCTTTTTGTAAGATTTATTTATTTTATGTTTGTGAGCACACTGTCACTGTCTTAAGACACACCAGAAGAAGGCATCGGGTCCCATTACAAATAGTTGTGAGCCAGCATGTGGTTGCTGGGAATTGAACTCAGGACCTCTGTAAGAGCAGTCAGTGCTCTTAACCTCTGAGCCATTATCTCTCCAGTACCCATCCCTACTGATCTTTTAAACACTAATTCAGAGTGATTTTTATGTTGTTCTTAAGTAGTACTTACACTTTGCTGAGAAAGCAAGAATGTTTTAACAGTATGTTATTATTCAAATTATACCATCTCAGCCCAGAATTATATACATATTTGGCTTTGTTCCAGGGAGGATTTAAAGCAGCAAAATTCATATTGTTGTCTTTATGACTCCAGCAGGTTAGGTAATTCCAGGATGTCTTTGCCTATGGTAAAATTATTATTCTTTCTAGTGTTCCTTTAAATTGAACCTGAAGTCTCTCTGCCCTCTGTGATTGCTGATTGGATTCCTTCTTTAAATAAATGCAGATTAGCATTGATGGACAAATCCTCCCATCTGCTGATCTCACTTCCAAGAGAGACCTGTCCTAGGAGAATGGGCTGTTTGTGCAGTTGGCTGCTAGAATAGAAGTGCATTTTCCAACTCTTGTTAGTCAGGACTGAAAGCACTCTGAATTCGCAGAGCCTTCCCATTTATGTTCCTTTAGAAGTGAGTAAAGGAGAAGCTCAAGTTGACACAGTTTGCAGATTCAGCCTTGAAAGAGCCTTTGTCAAGAACCAGAGCCCCAACTTTTTTTTGCAACTTTTCTCAAAGTATAAGAAATTTAAAACACCAAAGTGATGCCCCAGAAACAAGAAGAGTAGAAACAAGAAGTTAACTGGTTTTTATTGGTCCCAAATTAGGAGATTCAGTGTAAGTTTTTTTAAGGAGTTCTTTTACAGATAGCAAGGAAATTAACAAAAGATGTTGTCATGATAGGATTTTTTATTCTAGCAGTATTCTGAACTTACTTAGCCTCATTTTCTTAAACCAAGAAAATTACTAGTAGTAGATAATGCCAACATACATGTTTGTCTTCTTTTGTCTTGTTTACTGTGAAGGCTGAGCTAATTTGTGTTTTTTCCTATCCCAGGCTCGAGCTGGAATCATTAGCACTGTAGAGGTTCTAAAAGTCATGGAGGCTTTTGTGAATGAGCCCAATTATACTGTGTGGAGCGACCTGAGCTGTAACCTGGGGATTCTTTCAACTCTCTTGTCCCACACAGACTTCTATGAGGAAATCCAGGAGTTTGTCAAAGATGTCTTTTCACCTATAGGAGAGAGACTGGGCTGGGACCCCAAACCTGGAGAAGGTAATAGATGAATGCACTGTATGGGGAAGACCATGTGGTTAACAGTTAGCAGCATCTCTGTATCCAGATTTACAGGATATTTAGTTGGCCAGAAATGTAATGTTCTGAACCTGCTGGCGAAATTGTTACACCAGCACAAAGCAGTAGCACAAGTCGCTTGAACCTGTAGTGACTCTCTTGCCTCCTCATGAATCATCACACTTGGCAGGGTTCAGCTTTCCAAAATAAGGATTTTAATTGCTTTTTGCCTTTCTATGATTATGTCTGTAATCATGTTCCTTTTAAAAAAATTGTCATTTCAATGTTGAGAATGATGATTTGGAGGTTTAAATACAATTATGTGTTGCCATCTGCTTACTAAATGAGGTGTTTTCTCCTGAATAATCATAATCTAGGATTTATTTTATTTTATTTTAAAAGATTTATTTATTTTATGTATATGTAAGTACACTGTAGCTGTCTTCAGACACACTAGAAGAGGGCATCAGATCCCATTACAGATGGCTGTGAGCCACCATGTGGTTGCTGGGAATTGAACTCAGGACCTCTAGAAGAACAGTCAGTGCTCTTAACCTTGGAACATCTCTCTAGCCCCCTTATTTTTAATTCTTATAGCACTGTGTGTAAACCAGGAGCCTAGTCTGTGTTAAACTCTGCTCCCCAGCCATTACATTAATTTGGGGTTTTTAAAAATAGGAACAGTAATAGCATCAATTTCTTGTCATTGTCTTTCCTTCATGATTCAGCTAATATTTATGTGACTAGTAAAAGGCAGATGCTGTTTTAAAACCTGGCAGTCGAGAAAAGCAAAGCATTGGCATTAGAAAGTATGGCTTACTTTCTTCTTTTTTTTTTTTTTTAAAGATGTATTTATTATATGTAAGTACACTGTAGCTGTCTTCAGACAAGGGAATCAGGTCTTGTTAGGGATGGTTGTCAGCCGCCACTGAGCCATCTCTCCAGCCCTATAGCTTACTTTCTAGTGGGCGACACAGTGAACAAATTACATTAAGGTAGTGTATAGTATCACAAGTAAAATTAGATAGTGTGAGTAAGGAGTTCTAAGCCAGTATTTTATAAAATAGTTGGAGAAAAACCATCACTAGTAACTGATCTTTGAGCATAAATGGAGAACTGAAAGGGAGATACAAGAGCAGAGTAAACATGATCCCCACCAGATGGACCAGCAAACAACAAGAATCTAAAGCAAAAGCATGCCCAGAATGTTCAAGAAAAAACTAGGAGACTGATGAGGTCAGGTCTGGGAAAGAGGTGAGAGGCCCATGGCAAGTCAGTGACTCCCTTACAGGGAGGTGGACTGAAGCAAAGTTCCTAGTTTTTCACATTTTGTGATACAAGATGCTGATTTTAAAAGTTTAGATCGGAGGAACATGATTTGATTCATGTGACCTGAAGGAAAACCGTTTGGAAGGCTATTTGAGTATTCCATTTGAGGTGGTGGTTGCTGCTAGCATGTACTAGTGATGCATTCTCTTTGTGGTTTTGGAGGACTGAGTGTGGTAAAAAGAGGACTCATCAGATTAAGACTACTTAGCTGGCCTTCAGTGGCACATACCTTTAATCCTAGAACTTGGAAGGCAGAGGCAAGCATATGCCTGAGTTGAGGACAGCCTGGTATACAGAGCAAGTTCCAGGACAGCCAGGGTTGTTGCACACAAGAACCATGTCTAGAGCACACAGACACACACCACTCCTGAACCCCACCCCCACCCCAAAAAAAAAATAGAGTACTCGTAGAGGGACAGGCACAAAGAGTTCCAGGTTCCAGGACAGCCAGGGCAAAACAAAACTTGGCTAGAGAAGCAGCTTTGGTTGCAAAAGAGAGTCAGGAGTTTGGTTTAGGGTCTTTCAGATTTGGGTCATTTTCTACATTTGAGAATGCCTGGAGATGCAGGCTAGTAAATACAGTTTGGAAATAATAGTGTGTAGTTAGGAAACCACCTAAGGACTAAGAATAGGTAGATGTTTGAGGACTGTATCTAAATTCAGGAGTTAGAGATTGGCAGAAGAAAAAGCCAAGCATGCTGATGATAACATTCCTGTAATCAGGAAGCAGAAACACTCAAGGCCAATCTGGTCTACCTATGGCTCTTTTATTTCAAGAAACAAAACAGAAAAAGAGCCTCAGCATGATGGTCCACAGCACTAACCCTAGTAGGTAGAAGTGGGAGGATGAGGAGCCACCCTCAGTGTCATAGAGAGTCACCACCACTCTAGGTTATGGGGCTAGGTGAGAAGAGGATCACAAAGGCCAAGGGAAAGTGGTAAGCTGTGTTGGTTGCCACAAGCAGAAAGTAATAGAGAATTAACAGTTTTGGTTACCAGATTCTGTGAAGTAGTATACATATAATAGATTCTCCACAATGGGAGGAGTTGGAGACAGTGTATCTAGACAACTCTGTAGAAGGAATTTTGTTGACAACGGGGATAGTCTTGATGTGGGATTGGAGAAGAAATGCTCTTTTTTTTTTTTTTTTTTTTTTTTTCTTTTTTTTTGGTTTTTCGAGACAGGGTTTCTCTGTAGTCCCGGCTGTCCTGGAACTCACTCTGTAGACCAGGCTGGCCTCGAACTCAGAAATCCGCCTGCCTCTGCCTCCCAAGTGCTGGGATCAAAGGCGTGCGCCACCACCGCCCGGCGAAGAAATGCTCTTTAAGGAGAAAATTATACAAGAGTATATAGGGATATTGGAAGGGAACAAAATGTAGTAATGTGTGTGTTAGAAATGTGTGAGTTATGAGAATGGTAGAAGGTTATTGCTGCTATGGCAACTGAGTCATCGAGAGGAGTCCAGATCTAGCAAGTCGTTAACTTTAGAGAGAACATACATAGTGTCAGGACATCAGACAGGAAGAGACACATACAGCCCAATTCATAGATGCTGCACTTGTCTCTGGAAATAATAATGTGTAAGATCTTTGATTTGGAGCGAATACAGGGTGAATGCTTTTGTTCTGTACCTGTCCAGACAGGGGAAGTAAAGAGCTAAGCACTTCTTAGGTTGCTTTCACCTACTGCATAAATCAGTAGCAGAGTCCCAAGACAGCTCAGCTTTGTACCTGAACACCTGTGTTTAATCCCACCCAAAAAAGTAGCGTGGAGCAGTGACACGTGCTCGTAGGCCCAGCACTGAGGGAGGAAGAGAAGTAGATCTGTAAGGGCTCCGTTCTAGTGAGAGATGATGCCTTCAAGAGTGAAGTGGCAGGATTGCTGGCACACATCCTTATTTTAGCACTCGGGAGACAGAAGAGATGGATCTCTGTGAGGCTGAGGCCAGCCTGCTCTTCAGAGACAGTTCCTGAACAGCCAAGGCTAAGAATAAGGCCCTGTGTAAGAAATAAAACACCCAAGGTTGGCCCACCCTCCGCATATATGGACACAAAAATTTGTATGTACTTGTACTCACACATACAATCACAGGAGCTAGAGAGCTGGCTTAGCAGTTAAAAATCCTTACAGCTCTTGAGAGGACAAGGCTCACTTCACAGCCATCTGTAATACCAGCTCCAGGGAGTCTGACCTGCATTCTGGTATAAGCTATATGCCCAAATAAAATTATTTTTCAGTGCAAATACCTCTGCCATGTTCTACCACAAAGCTGTGTCCCTGATGCTTTTGTGGAGGAACATGGCAGAGGTATTTGCTTTTTTAAGGGTTTTTTATAGAAGGTTTCTCTGTATAGCCCTGGCTGTCCTGGAACTCACTCTGTAGACCAGGCTGGCCTCGAACTCAGAAATCCGCCTGCCTCTGCCTCCCAAGTGCTGGGACTAAAGGCGTGCGCCACCATGCCCGGCTTCGTGGAGGTTTTTATTACAGTGACAATGAGACTGAGTTAGAGGTATGGATTTGGTAATTGTGCATGTCATTGGAGGATGATGAATCCATTGAATGTTCATTTTAAAATCTAAGGGTTTAGTTTATTGAACAAAGAGCATTCTAGGAGCTGGTGAGATGGCTTAGCGGTTAAGAGCACTGACTGCTCTTCCAAAGGTCCTGAGTTCAATTCCCAGCAACCATATGATGGCTCACAACCATCTGTAATGAGATTTGATACCCTCTTGTCAGACAGTGGTGGCGCATGCCTTTAATCCCAGCACAGCACTTGGGAGGTAGAGGTAGGCAGATTTCTGAGTTCAAGAACAGCCAGGGCTACACAGAGAAAAACCCTGTCTCAAAAAAAACGAAAACAAAACAAAACCAAAAAGAGTATTCTATAAAAAGCCTTGAAGAGCTGGAGTGATGGTTTAGTGGTTAAGAGGACTGACTTCTCTTAACTAGAGGTCCTGAGTTCAATTTCCCAGCAGCCACATGGTGGCTCACAACCATCTGTAATGAAGGCTGATGCCTTCTTCTGGTGTGTCTGAAGACAGCGACAATGTACTCACATACGTAAAATGAACAAATAAATCTTTAAAAGAAAAAACTTGCATGATATAAATCTTCCTTTGGACATTAACAGTATATAGTATAGTTAACAGTATAACTAACTACATTACTAGGCTCCAGTAGCTGGTACCTGTGAGTACACACAAAGCCAGCAAATTTGTTTGCCTAGTATGTTTATTTCTTTCCTCTTACAATTTGATAAATTAAATCAAGTATTCTCATAAGTACTAGAGTGATGGATTGTGTTTGTTCAAGACCGTAGACTTGGTATCACAGTTACAAACAGTGCAGGTCATCCATTATCAAAGCAGGCTTCTCGAGTTGTCTGTGTCTCCACTTCCCCACCAGGTCATCTAGACGCACTCCTGAGGGGCTTGGTGCTGGGCAAACTGGGGAAGGCGGGGCATAAGGCAACTTTGGAAGAAGCCCGTCGTCGGTTTAAGGAGCACGTGGACGGGAGGCAGATTCTCTCTGCTGATCTAAGGAGCCCTGTAAGTTATTGTAGTAAATTCCCCTGACATCTGGGTGTGATAGTACACTCCTCTAATCCCAACACTCAGGAGGCAGAGACAGAAGTCAGCAAGTGACCCTTTCTGGGAGAAAAAAAATAATAAATTCCATTGAATTGTAGGTATCCGTTTTAATTTGTGAAGTTAAAATTGGCCCAGGAACAAGCACTCACACGGTGTCTGACTGTTAACAAAAGCTGCTTAGGTAGTTTGCAGCCAGGCTCTCCTGTGTTTCTCCAGTAGCACATCAGTGCTGCAAGGTGACTAACTTGGTGCATTTCTCTGAGAGAACTGGTGCAAGCTATTGTCTGCACGTGGTAGCCCTGTGTGATTGTCCACCAGCAGTCTGTTAGTGACCGATAACCATAGTCTGTCTGCATTGATATGTAATTATAATTTTTAAACTAGCCTTGTAGCCCGTTTTGTTTTACCCCATAGAGTCTTACTGTGTATCCTACAAAGGCCTTGACGTTCCTTTTCCTTTCTCACCCATCCCCAACCTCCAGTTCTACAACAACAGGTCTTTGCCAACATACCCACTTTCTTTTTATCTTAGCATTAGACTATTTATAACAGAATACTTGTAACCCAAATGACTTCTTTTCCTGGCGTTCTTTTGTAGGTTTATCTTACTGTTTTAAAGCATGGTGATGGCACTACCTTAGATATTATGCTAAAGGTGAGTGTATTTGGAAACAATCTCCAGATTTCTGCATTTGAACTTGGGGGTGAAAGAAAGCCTGGGCAATGAAATGAATGTGCTGGATTTGGCTTATAATCTCAGGTAGTAAGGAGGTTGAAGCAAGAGGACAGAGAGTTTAAAGTCCACCTGGACTACAGAATGAGTTCAAGGTCAGACTGGGCAACTTTGTGAGACCTACTGAGACTAAAAAGTACAGAGCTCTGGGAGTGGAGCATAATGAGCAAGTTATTAGTCTAGCATGCCTGAGCAAGGCACAGTTCCCAATACCACAGACCCTGGGGTTCAGGTTTATTTGTTGGTTTTCCCTTCACAACTTCAGTATCTAGCTAAATCTTAACCCTGAAAAGGTGAGGGTTGATCCCAGGTCCTCATGCATGTTTTGAGACAGGGTCTCAGGTAGCCCAGGCTGACATTGAAGAGTGGCATTGAGTTTCTGATCCTTGTGCTTCAAGTGCTGAGGTTGCAGGTGTGCCACTATGTCCAGTTTTTGTTTGTTCCTTTTGGTTTTGTTTGTTTGTTTGTTTTTTGTTCTTCTTGAAGCAGGGGTTCATTTTAACCCAGGCTGTGCTCCACCTCTCTTTGTGCCTGAAGCTGACCTAGAACTCTTATCTTCCTTGCACTTCCCCATGACGCCAAGACTGTGAGGTCACAGACGTGCGTCACTCCTGCTCCACCATTTTATAAAGCAAGGTCTTACTAGATTATTCAGGTTGCCGGAGAAATGGATTTCTATGAGCCAGCTACACCTTTAACTCTTCTGTAGCCTCCTGACTTTCTTAACGCTGGGACCCTTTAATACAGTGTCTTCTGTTGTGCTGACCTCCAGCCATAAACTAATTTTTGCTACTGTTATGAATCGTAAAATAAGTACCTATATCTAATTGTCTTAGGCATTCCCTATGAAAGGGTCATCTAGTACCCCTGGGTGGGTATAGGGACCAACAGATTGAGAACCACTGGTCTAGATGAATAAGCCAGGTTCTTTAAAACTTCTATGTGAAAGCCAGTCATAGTGGCCATTGCCTTTAATACCAGCACTTGGGAAGCAGAGACAGGCTAATCAAGGCCCTCCTGATCTACAGAATGAGTTCCAGGGCAGGCAAGGCTACACAGAAAACAGAAACCTTGTCTCAAGAGGGAAGGGGGGGAAAAAAAAACCCAAAACTTCAATCTAAGAGATAAAGTTGTCCTCTCATCTGCACAAGTATATGCACACATGCAACACAAAGTTTTTAGTTTTTTGTCTTTTTTAAATCAACTTTTAAAAACTGGATAGCTTTGGGTTTGTTTTTTGTTTTCTGTTTTTTGGTTTTTGGGGGGTTTTTTTGTTTTGTTTTTTTGTTTTGGTTTTTCAAGACAGGGATTCTCTGCGTAGTCCTGGCTGTCCTGGAACTCACTCTGTAGACCAGACTAGCCTCAAACTCAGAAATCCGCCTGTCTCTGCCTCCCAAGTGCTGGGATTAAAGGCGTGCGCCACCACTGCCAGGCTGGATAGCTTTGTTTTGTTATATGCAAGGATCTGGGTTCCATTCTAGCGTGGGAAAGAGGGGGGGTGAAAAAATGAGATGTCAGAAGCATTGTGAGTGAAGAAGAAATCAACTGACCTATACTCGCAGTTTTCATGCCATTGTGAATATATAATTAGCCCTGACTCTGCAGTGGTCCTAATTGGTTTCAGAGTTTGAATTAATAGTAGTACTTGGGACAAGTCCCATGCCTAGTCCCTGTGTATTCATTTCAAGTCTGTTAAGAAAAATCATGATATCTATTAGAGGTGGGAGGGTCAAAATAAGCTTACCTCTGCATCAAGTAATTATATAAAATATGCCTAAATACCCAAATCATTCATTAGAGCTGTGTATTCATTAAAAGATTTACATGTAAGCTAGGCATGTTAGTACACACCAGTGAGTGGAACACCTGGAAAGTAATGCTAAGAAGATCAGGAGTTCAAGGTCATCTTCAGCTGCACAGAGAATTCAAGGCCAGCTGAGTTATATGAGAATCCTGTCTCAACAATAACAAAAGCATCCTCACTAGAGCTGGAGGGATCATTTAATGGTTAAGGGTATTTGTTGCTCTTATAGAGAACCTAGGTTCATTCTCCAGCACTCATATGGTGGCTGTCCATAACTCTAGTTTTATGGGATCTGGCACCATCTTCTGGCATTTGAGGGCACCAGATGCACACACAATGCACTTGCATATATGTAGTCAAACCCTTACGTACTTAAAATAAAAATAAATATATCTGGTGGCTCAACAGTTAAGAGCACTGACTTCTCTTCCAGAGGTCCTCAGTTCAATTCCCAGCAACCACATGGTGGCTCATAACCATCTGTAATGGGATCCAACGCCCTCTTCTGGTGGGTCTGAAGACAGCTTCAATGTACTCATATACCTAAAATAAAAAAAAAAATTTTTTAAGGGAGTTCTAGACTATCCATGGCTGCATAGTGAGACCCTGTCTTAAAACAAACACATATTCTGGGTTTTCTTTCTTTTCTTTAAATGTATATGAATGTTTTGCCTGCATGTATGTCTTTGTACCACATGTGTACCTGGTATCCTGCATAGCTTAGAAGAGGACTTTTGATCCCCCTGAAGCTAGAGTTAACAAGCAGTTATGTGTGTTGAGAACTAAACCCAGGCCCTCTGCAAGAGCAGCCAGTTCTCTTAACTTCAGATCTGTCTCTCCAACCCTAAATGATAGTAAGTGACTTTCAGTGGCTGAAGAGAGGGTTTTGTAGGTAAAAGGCTTGCTACACAGCAAGAGGCCCTCAGTCTGGAGTCTATGTGTAAGAGCCAGGTGCAGTAGTGCACTTCTCTGTAACCCAGCACAGTGGGCAGAGCTAGTCAGCTTACAGGCCAGCTAGTCCAGGTGAAACGCCAAGTTTCAGGTTCATGGATAGATCCTGACTCTAAGAAGCAAGGTGGACAGCAATACAGGAAGACTCTTGACAGTAACCTCTACCCTCCACAGGTGCAGAGCAAACACAAGCACATACACACACTGACACAAATTTTAAGCAACATTCTACATTATATCTTTTTTTTTTTGTCTTTTTATTTGGAAGGGACAGGGTCTCCTGTAAACAAGGTTGGCTTCAAGCTATATTGCCAAAGATGTCCTAAAATTTCTGATCCTTCTGCTTCCAACTTCCCTTATTATTAATGCATCTTTTCTTTTCTTTTTTTCTTTTTTTTTATATTTATTTATTTATTGTATGTGAGATGTGAATACACTGTAACAATCTTCAGACGCACCAGAAGAGGGCGTCAGATCTCATTACAGATGGTTGTAAGCCATCATGTGGTTGCTGGGAATTGAACTCAGGACCTCTGGAAGAGCAGTGCCATCTCTCCAGCCCCAGTGCATCTTTTCTTAAGTGAATAATTAGCTATTAGATGTCTAGATTATTTTCAGCTTCATGGGCTAAATTAATGATAGTTAATGATAGTTTAGTGATAGCTTATTATCTAATACAAAGCATTAGTCAGGGGTCAGTGATGTAAAGAATCTTGACCATGGCAGACATGCTCTTTAGATCTTTATATTAGACTCTAGAACTGAGACATACTATTTGACTAATGCACACCTACATCTAGTGGCTTACTGCTATGGCAGATGTAGGGTTTAGTGCCCAACCGCAATAGCAGAGTACTAAGTATGCTATAGTTTCCCACCAGTCCTACCCACTGAGACGGCAGCGCAGAGGTTCACCTCATTGGAAAAGAAGCTGGTATGAGCATGCCTAGAATCCAGGGAAGAGCTAATTGTTCTCTTTATTTTTTCCCTGTAGCTTCACAAACAAGCTGATATGCAAGAAGAGAAAAACAGAATTGAGAGAGTTCTTGGGGCTACTCTTTCACCTGAACTGATTCAAAAAGTCCTCACTTTTGCACTTTCGGTAAGTTATAAGTTGCATTTCAAGATAACTGCTGCTGAGCCATGAGGTAGTGGCCCTCGCCTTTAATCCCAGCACTCATGAGGCAGGGATAGGAGAATCTCTGAGCTTCAGGCCATCCTGGTGACCTAATGACAGCTACATAGAGATACTCTGTCTGGAAAAACAAAAGAGAACTGGTGTTGGATGATGTGTATCGAGTGTCTGATTCAGCACACTCCTGATGTTTTGAGGAAGCTGGTCAGAGCTTTCGTTTTTGTTTGGTTTTTATTTTATTTATTTATTTATTTATTTATTTTTTAAAGATTTATTTATTTATTATATGTAAGTACACTGTAGCTGTCTTCAGACTCACCAGAAGAGGGCATCAGATCTCATTATGGATGGTTGTGAGCCACCATGTGGTTGCTGGGATCTGAACTCATGACCTTCTGAAGAGCAGTCAGTGCTCTTCCCCACTGAGCCATCTCACCAGCCCGGTTTTTATTTTTTTATTGCTGTATTTTGTATGGTAGGTTGGGGATGAGAGGAGATGAGTGGGTCTTTCTTCCATCTTGTGGTCTCCAGAGATTGAGTCAGATTGTGAGACTCGGCTGCTGTGCTGATCTGTCCTCTCCCACTAGTAGTGAGAAGTAGAACAGTTTGAAGAGAAAATGGAGGCCTTTGGAATCCCTTTCCCTCCCTCGGAGTGAGTGCTTCCCCTGCTGTGCTTCAGGTTTCCAATGTTGTGTTGTATTCTCCGGTACCAGAGTTACTCTCTACATGGCCAGCCTCCTAGTTCTTTTTTTCCCCCTTAGGAAGAGGTACGTCCACAGGACACTGTGTCAGTAATTGGTGGAGTAGCTGGAGGCAGCAAGCATGGGAGGAAAGCTGCTTGGAAATTCATAAAGGACAACTGGGAAGAGCTTTATAATCGGTACCAGGGAGGGTTCTTAATATCCAGACTAATAAAGGTATGTAGGAGTCTTGAATAGTTTGCTAATCTGGAATGTTATTGAATGATTATCCATGATCTGTTAGACTGTTGGTTCTCAACCTTCCCTAATGCCAACACTTTAATACAGTTCCTCATGTTATAATGACCCCCAACTATAAAATTATTTAATTGCTACTTTATAACTATAATTTTGTTACTGTTATGAATTATAATGTGACTATGTGGTGTACACAATCTTTGATATGTGACTCCTATGGGGGTCATGATGCACAGGGTGAGAACCTATGTATTAGATCCAAAAATTAGGATCTTTGCTCTTTACATGGTTTTCCCGCCAGGTGTGATGGACTATGCTTGTAACCTCAGCACTGTAGAAGCTGAGACAGAAGGATTGCTTGGAGTTTGAAAGTAGCCATGGCTATATAGCAAGACCCAAATTCCCACTCCTTCCTTCAAATAGAGAGGGTTCCTCAAATGCTGTGGTTGCATCTCACTCATAGGCCTGTTCTGAACTGGCAGTGAATTCAAAACCCAGCAAAAAACAAACACCAAAAATCTCTCAAATTGTTACTGGGGTTTGTTTTATAAGCATGCACATCCCCATCTTATTGTCTGTATAACAAGCCACAGTGGGAGAGAATAGAATTGTTTGTGTTTGGAGTACCTGGGGTACATGGAAGTTTGTGTCTAGTCTCTTTGTTTCTCTAAACTATTTAAAACCTGTTTTGCTTTCAGCTGTCAGTTGAAGGGTTTGCAGTTGATAAAATGGCTGGAGAAGTTAAGGTAAGGATAGTGCTGTTCACTGCTCAGTTTCCAGTCCAGAGCTTAAGTGAACCTGCCTGCCTTTCTTTCTTTTTTGTTTTCCCTCCCTCCCTTCTCCCCTTCCTCTCTTTTTCTTCTTTCCTTCCTCCCTTCCTTCCTTCCTTTACTTACTTTATTTTGCATGTATGAGTGTTTTGCCTGCAGGAATGCTTGCTTGATACTCATGGATATCAGAAGAGAGCATAGGATCCCCTGTATTTAGACTTCTGGGAAGTTGTGAACCACCATGTGGATGCTAAGAACCCAGGTCCTTTGGAGCAACAAGTGCCCTTCACCTGAGCTGTCTCTCCAGCCCCATGTTCTAATGAATGTCGGGGTAGTGGTGCACTTTTGTGGGTCCTTGTGTCTTAGACAGATTTGACTTTGCCTTCAATATCTGAAGAGTCTACAGTAGGGAAATAATCAGTTTTGTGTAGACTCTGGACTTGGTAAATATCACCATTTGGGGGACAAATTTATTCTGAGTGGGAAAATGTAACACTCTGTTATACACTTCATCATCGTATGTACTGTCTATTTTACCTTACCTTCTTGGGGGCAATACTGAGAACTGTGATCTGGTTCACTGTGGTTCCTAACAATGGAACCATTGTTAGAGATAAGTTTTATAGCCAGGCAGAGTGGCTCATGCCTAAACGTAGAGACAAGTGGATCCCTGAGTTTGAGGCTAGCCTGGTCTATAGAGCAAGTTCCCAGGACAGCCAAGGCTACACCTGTTGGGGAAAAAAAAACAAAGGGAAGAAAACAGGAATACATTTTACTATTTTTTAGATCTTGAGAAAACAGTGAAATACTTGATTTCAGCTCTCATTTAATCTACATTGTATATTGTATTATGTGAACAATTTCACTGTAAAGGTAATGGGACTACGAAGGAGAGACATCTAAACAGGCTTAGGAGGCAGGGTAGTGGCAAAGTGAAGCTAGTAAGGCGGACCTAAGATTGCAGAGAACACTGTTTTTGCTGGTCAGGTTGAGGCAGGAGGACCTCTGTGCTTCAAGGCCAGTCACGCTGCAGTGTGGAATAGTTTGAGAAGGTTGAGACACTCATTCTCCGAACAAGAAAGACACAATATAGCTCAGAGAAGAATAATGGAGTCGTGGTGGGTTTTCCCAGTAAGCATTGGAATGTATGGGGTGAGTTAGAGCTGTGCTCTGTAGCCATGCTGGCCTAAAACTCTCTGTGAACCCCAAGTTGGCCCTGTGTTCATAATGATCCATCTACTTCAGCCTCAGAAGTACAGGGATTATATGATTTATGAGCCACCATACCTGGCTTTTGCTAATCTTTAATTCAACAGTATTTCTCTGTGTTCTGATCACCTAAGGCACCCTTTCTCAACCTGTACGAGGAGACTCATGTAGGGGCCAATTGATGCTTTCACAAGGGCCACCTATGAAAGGAGACCATCAGGAAATACGGATTTTACATTACAATTCTTAACAGTAGCAAAATTACAAAGTAGCAATGAAGATAATTTATGGTTCCAGGTAACAACAAGAGAGGAACTGTGTTAAATATTAAAGAATTACAGTGTCAGGAAGGTTGAGAACCTAAGAGAAAGGTCTTCAGACACACCAGAAGAGGGCATCAGATCTCATTTTGGATGGTTGTGAGCCACCATGTGGTTGCTGGAAGAGCAGAGCAATCAGTGCTCTTAACTACTGAGCCATCTCTCCAGCCCCCAGATTAGTAATTTTTAATAATAACCTCAAGAGGCTTGTTATTCTATGAAAAATGTAAGACTCTGGAGTAGAATTGGATTAGTAGCAGCATTTTAAACTTGGTGGCTTAAACTTGGTGAGGCAGCTTTGGGTCCTGAAATGCCTTGTCTTACTAAGTGCTCGTTTGTTTCCTCTTCCTGTAAACGTTTCTTGGAGATAAGAGGTGGAAGCTTACAGCAGTTAACTTACTCAGTAACAAGCCATCACATTGACTAAGCCTAGCCTCAGGTTCCAAATACGTCACATCCTAATTATAGGAGACCTTTTAACATTGGGACATGACACTATCATCTATGAAATTCATGCTTAGAGCCATGAACTCAGAAGCAAGTCCCTTTCGACGGCCTCACCTTCCAAATCCCATTAACATCTGCCCCATAGGTAAGTTTTCTCTGTATTCTAAAATACAGAATTTTTTTATTCTGAGTAGGAGAGAGAAATACCCTGAAACATTTGGAAGAGTCCAGAACAGAGGAGGGAAAAAAAAAAAAAAAGACTGGATGTGTCCAGGGTTGTCTGCAAGAGAGCATAGCAATAGAGCAGGGTGGGGTGGGTTGGGAGGTTAGTGGAGATAATAACAAGAGTTGGTGCAGGCAGGGGGAAACTGGTCATTATACAGAGAACAAAGGGGACCCAGGAGGGGAGCCAAGCAAGGTGAGAAGGGCTAGGGTTTAGCTTAGAGGTGTGAAGCACATAACAGGCACTTGTGAGTGGGAACACTGAGGCAGCCTGGGGACCAGCATGAGCTTTCATATGCAGGGTTAGTCACAATTCTGCTGTGAGGAGACACCATGACCAAGGCAGCTTACTGAAGGAAGCATTTAACTGGTGTTTTGCTTGTTGTGCCCCAGGTTTAGGCTATTATGCAGGGGACATGGAACAGTGCTGAGAGAACAGCCCTGGGCCTGGCCTGGGCTTTTGAAACCTCAAAACTCTCCCCCAGTGACACACTTCCCCAGGCAAGGACATCCCTCTTAATCCTTCTAATCCTATCAAAGAGTTGTATTCCCTGATGACTGAGGGAATAGTCATCAAATCCATTCAGACCACAGGAACCATGTACCTTCTGCCAGAGCAAGGAAAGGCTCCCTTTGGAGGACAGAAAACCCAGTTTACAACATCATAAGGAAAGCTGCCTTTTATACCAGAAATCCTTTTATAGGCCAGCTTGATCTCATTTCTAGACATATGGAGGGTCTGAGATCTAACACACTAATAACTCTTAGAAATAAGTTTCCAGAATATGAAGTTTAAGGGTAGGGGACATTTCCAAATGTTAGCAGCAGAATGTTAAAAAGGACAAAGAGTAGGGGCTTTGTCAAGTCTAGATTAGGACCAGACAGCTGGCTCAGCAAGGAAAAGTGCTTCTTGCCAAACCTGATGACCTAAGTGGGATCTCCAGGATCGGTGGAATGTGAGGACCCAAGAGTTGCCCATCTGACCTCCACATCTCCCAGGGACACACTCAAGCCCATAAATGTGTTAGAGGCAGTGCAAACTCTCTGGGCTTAAGAGCACTAGCTGTTCTTACAAAGGACCTAAGTTTAGTCTCCTGAACCCATGTCAACTGGGTCACAGCCACCTGTACCTCCAGCTCCAGGGCACACACTTGTCTTCAAAGCCAGGAATTGGTGGCGCACAAATTTAATCTCCGCACTCAGGAGACAGAGGCAGATAGATAGATCTTTGTGAGTTCAAAGCCAGCCTGGTCTACAGCCAGGGCTACATAGAGAAACCCTGTGTCGAAAAACCAAAATAAACAGTTAAATATAATCTTCAAAATTCCTAACACCCATGTGACAGCTCATAACTATCTATAATTAATTATCTCGTGGAATCCAAAGCCTTCTTCTCATGTACAGACATATATGCAAACAAAATACTCATATACATACAAATCTTTTTTGGGAGGGGTATTTTTTTTATTATTATTATTGGTTTTTTGAGACAGGATTTCTCTGTGTAGCCCTGGCTGTCCTGGAACTCACTCTGTAGACCACAGTCTGGCCTCGAACTCAGAAATCTGCCTGTCTCTGCCTCCCAAGTGCTGGGATTAAAGGCGTGCGCCACCACCACCAGGGCTTTTTTTTTTTTAAAGATGTATCTATTTATTATATGTAAGTATACTGTAGCTGTCTTCAGACACACCAGAAGAGGGTGTCAGATCCCATTACAGATGGTTGTGAGCCACCATGTGGTTGCTGGAATTTGAACTCAGGACCTCCAGAAGAACAGTCAGTGCTCTTAACCGCTGAGCCATCTCTGTAGCCCTACATACAAATCTTAAAAAACCAACAAAACAAACAAACTAGGTTAGATTCTGAATGAAGTGAGAGAAAAGACAGTCAAATAGACTTGAGGAGAATAGAGGGCCCTGAACATGCCATGCTTGGGGAGGGGGGGCACTGCCTTGCTCTTTCTGTGCAAAGAAAAGCCTTGGATGCCACCGGTGGCAGCTGAGAACTGGAAATGTAGCTGGTCTAAAGTATAAAATGGCCCAGATTTTGGAGGCTATTTGAGAAACAGAATATAAAAAACTAAATTTTTAAATATATTTGTTATATTTTGAGTAATATTTTTGATCTGCCTACTTAAATAAGATATTTTATGGAGAAAAAACTGCACAATCAAGTTATTAAATCAGATGGCTTCAGTAGGTTTATGTTGTAAACTGGGCTCTGTTCATATCTGTGGGCATGGCTGCTTTTGCCTGGGCCATGAATTGCATGCACTGGTAGGTAACTAGCATTTGTAAAAGCAGCAGATTGAGCCTCTTATCAGTTTTTGATTAGGTTTTATAATTTCACTTGTTAAGGAAGGATTCTTACATGTCTGCTTGTTGAGCCGATGGTAGCAGTGGTCAGTTCTCATGATGGAGGCTGATGAGTCAGTTAGGCCAGCTGATTCTTTTACATAGTCCCAAGGTTAACTTCTTACTATTGCTAACAGTGATTCTGCATTCTGCATTGTTTTTATACCAGGCTTTCTTCGAGAGTCACCCAGCTCCTTCAGCTGAGCGTACCATCCAGCAGTGTTGTGAAAATATCCTGCTGAATGCTGCTTGGCTAAAGCGAGATGCTGAGAGCATTCACCAGTACCTCCTTCAGCGGAAAGCCTCCCCACCCTCAGTGTGAAGCCTCCTCCGCACCTCAGCCTCACTGCCTCTCTGCAGGATGAGGTGGAGCTACCAAACAGCTGATTCACATGCCAAGAATTTGGAGTCTTACACCAGTGGGGGTTGGACAATGAATGTAGTTAACTGGTTCCTGCTCACACTCCAGAATTAAATTCTATTGAAAAAGGAAAATCAGCAATTCAGCAAAAAAATAAAAATTAAAATAAAATAAAAATGTAAATATGATAGTAATAAACTAGAGCATAATGAAACTGTGAAACTTCCTGAAGCCTGTCATGGTCACAGTGTTGAGCACTCTCCTGTTAGTGACGGATTGTCTCATGGCTACCAGAAGGAGAGGGGCTTTGGGGGAGGAGGCTCTTGTGAAGTGCAGTCTGACAAGCTGGGGGTGTCCATCGCTGGGGCTGCTGACCAGAAGGCTGACCGCTGGCTCACATAGTGGAGTCTGTGCATAATTATAAGTGGGTTTTCTTTTTCCTTTTTGGCATGGGAACCGACCAGGAAGGTATCTTTTCCTCTATAACTCAGTCTGAACCAAGGATTGTAGTTCCCTCCTTGCTTCCCGTCTGTGTGATCCCCAACCCCCAATAAAGTAATGAAAAGCTTTAAAAAACAGAACAAAATGAAACAACAAAAAAAAAAAAACCACCCTCCCTCCCTTCCCAGGTTCTTCTGCCCAGCCCTGACCTGCCCTTAGATAACACAAACATCTTTGATGGCCACATTAAATAAGATGAGCTGATATGCTTTTATTTTCTAAGATAACCTTTAAGGAACCCTAAAATGCATAAGAGGTGGAAGAGTAGAAATTAAGATTATCAGCTAGGCCTTTCTGCTCAAAACTGTCACAGTTACCTAACAGGCCAAATGCTGCACCTCCTCCGAACAGTATCAGTGAGCTCTGGCTCACCACTTGTGCATATGAGGGGCGAGTGGGGACTGCTGTGGGGCCCAGATGTCCGCTGCACCACTGTGTCGCCAGTGCCCACTAACGAACCTCGCCACCTAACCCGGTGTGTTTTTACTAAGTCTCAACCCCTTACCCTTACCCCTCTTTTTTCCTCCCTTTTATTTTTTTTTTTTTCTGAATCCTTTTATTTTGTGTTAACAGAAATTCATATTTGGTGTGGCTTAATGTATTTTGGAAGGTCATCAGATTGTGAGACTGCTTCCTTGAAACATTTTTGTGCTATTGTTTTAAAAAAATAATAATTAAAAAACAGTTGGCGTTAATAAAAATGTCAATGTGAAGTTGATGGCCTGGTTCTTTTCAGCCTCCTTGAAAGAAAACTAAAGTTTCCCTGTGCCCCAGTACAATTATAGGAAGTCAGATCACCATGGGAGTTTTGAAAATTTGTATTACATTTTATGTGTATAGATAGATACATACCACAGTATGTATGTGGAGGTGGGCACTGTATGTATGTGACAGCAGCTGTGGGCACTGATCTGCTCCCTCCTGGAGATTTGAACTCATATTAGCTTAGTGGCAAGATCCCTTACCCCAGCCATCTGGCCAACTCCTCTTTGTATTTCTGAAACAACCTCATTCTAACTAGGCTAGAACTTGCTATGGCAAGTGAGTTCCAGAACAGCCAGGGCTACACAAAGAAACCCTGTCTTGAAAAAAGAAAATAAAAGAAAAAAGAAAATTCAAAGGCAAAGCCAGGTAGTGGTGGTGGTACACATAGCTTTAATCTCAGCAGTTGGGAGGCAGAGACAGGCAGGTTTCTGAGTTCCTGGCCAGCCTGGTTAACAGCTAGTTCTAGGACAGTCAGGGTTACACCACAGAATCCCTGCCTCAGGAAGCCACAAAAAGGAAAAGAAAATTCAAAGTAGGTATGGTCTGTGCCTCTAATGTCAGCATACTGAAGAGTGAAGCAGGGAGGATTAAGGTGTCAGGGTTGAGTGGGCTACACAGTGAGTATGTCTCAGGAATATACAAAGGGCTGGAGGACACCTTACCAAGACAGCATTTGTGTAGCATGCATAAAGCTGAGTTTAGATCCCAGCCACAAGCCACAATAAACAAATGGCAATGTGGCTCCTGGGTAAACTGCTCTGTGACCTGGAGGGCCTGAGTTCAGATCCCTAGAGCCAACATTAAACAGGCAGGTGGCCCTGTGTAGTGGTACTCACCTTTAATCCCTCTGGAGACAAAGGCAGGCAGGAAGAAGTAAAATGTCTCAGCCTGTCACACCACCTGCCACAGGACCTGACAGCCTGAGTTCCATCCTCAGGTCCACTCTGGAAGCAGAGAATCTACTCCTTTGACCTCCACATTTTTGGTTTTGTTTTGTTTGTTGTTGTGCAAGACAGGGTTTCTCTGTGTAACCCTGCCTGTCCTGGAACTCACTCTGTAGACCAGGCTGGCCTCGAATTCCGAGATCCGCCTACCTCTGCTCCTGTGTGTTGAGTGGGATTAAAAGCGTGCCTCATCACGCTGTCTGACCTTCACGTTTTCTCAAACTTGTAAAAGAGGAGAAAATTCGGTCAAAGTATTATCCCCTGGCTTTCATTGTCAGGTCCCCAGAGCCCCTTGATGTCTGCCTACTAAAAACCAAGCAGCCTTGCACATGCAGACATAAGACAGGACACCTCACCTGCTCAGTCTGGCTGGGTTCCTCTCTTACTCCTTGTTAGCTCCCGTGAACTCGGCCCTTGTGTTTGTCGAGACCTTACATTATATCTTCCTGTATGTCTGTGTGTTCTGTGTCCCGATAACACCTTGCCTGAGTACTGTAATCCCAATGCTTTCAGCACTGGCCTCCTACCTCAGCCTTCACTCCCATCTTCAACAACCTTATTCTCTGTCATCAGCAAATTGTGCAGTTTAAGTCCACTCCTGACAGTGTCACAGGGCTGATCAGCTGGCTTTGCTCTTTTTTTGTTGTTGTTTTGTTTTTCGAGACAGGGTTTCTCTGTATAGCCCTGGCTGTCCTGGAACTCACTCTGTAGACTAGGCTGGCCTCGAACTCAGAAATCTGCCTGCCTCTGCCTCCCAAGTGCTGGGATTAAAGGCGTGCCCCACCACAGCTTTGCTCTTATTAATCTGCACTGTACTCTCCTGTATTGTAGTTTCCCCTTATGGGCTTGGGCTTTTGATTTAGTTGGTTGTTTTCCCTTTTACAATAAGTGTGAGGTGTGATGGCTCACTCCTTTACTTTTTATTTATTTTCAGAGAGAGCATCAAATCCCCTGCAGCTGGAATTACAGACAGTTGTAAGCAACCACCATGTGGGAATTGAACCTGACCACCTTGTGTTTGTAACCTCTAAGCCATCACTCCAGCCCGAACCCCTTTTTTGTGTCATTTGTATCCTAGCCCTCCACATCTTTCTGATGTGAATACATTTGCACTTCTGAGAAAAGCTGAAGCAGGCTCAAGGCTCAATAGGTAAAAACACCTGCTTTTAGACCCAACTATCTGATTATGCCAAGACCCCACGGTGGAAGCAGAAAGTCAACTGCAAGCTGTTCCCTGACCTCCACACATGCACCATGGCATGTGCACCTTCCTCTCACACACAAAGTGAATAAACTGACCAAGCCGGCTCAGTCAATTGGGTCTCAAGGGAAGGAGAGAGGAAAAAAAAAAAAAAAAAAAGACAATTAGACAACATTATAACATGACTCCAGCCAGTGATGAGGCTGCAGCGAGTTTCTTTTTCTTCAGTCTGCTTTTATAACATTCTAAATACATGCAAAGAATAAGGTCCATCCTAAGGTATAAAGAGAGTAAAGGAACAAACAAAGGTCCCAAGACTTCTGTATTCAGAGTCTTAACAAGACCCATCAAGATACAAAAAACACAGTCCTCAGCTGTATTCATCTTGAGCCATTTCATAGTCCTAGCCCAATGTCAAGTTCCTGCCAAATTCTTAGGAGGCAGCCCCAAAAGCTGTCCACACATGGAATTTTACAAATAAAGCAGATGTTTTATACATGTTATCCCAGTAATTGGGAAGCTGTGGCAGAATTATTACAAGTTGGAACAGCCTGGTTGATGATAGTGAATTAACAGTCTATTCAGAGCTAGAGTGAGACCCTGTCTCAAAAAAAATTTTTTAAGTCATGGTTCACACTGGAAGTCCTCACTGGGGAGATGGGATCCCAAGATCAAGCTGAAATTAAAAGTGGGTGACCTTTTAAAAAAGAAAACCTGGGGCTGGCGAGATGGCTCAGTGGGTAAGAGCACTGACTGCTCTTCCGATGGTCCTGAGTTCGGATCCCGGCAACCACATGGTGGCTCACAACCAGCCGTGATGAGATCTGTCGCCCTCTTCTGGTGCATCTGAAGACAGCTACAGTGTATTACGCCAGATCGAGCAAGTGGGGCTGGAGCGAGCAGAGGTCCTGAGTTCAATTCCCAGCAGCCACACACATGATAGCTCACGGCCATCTGTACAGCTACAGTGTACTCATACACATAAAATAAAATAAATAAATCTTTAAAAAAGAAGAAAGAAAGAGAGAGAGAGAGAGGGAGGGAGGCAGGGAGGGAGGGAGGAAGGAAGGAAGAAAGGAAGAAAGGACTTTAAAAAAAAAAAAAAGAAAAGAAAACCTGGACATGATGGTGGATCTCTGTAATCCCAGCACTCGGGAGGTGGAGTCTGTCAGAAGTTTGTTTTGCACCAGCGTGGTGGCCCTCATCTGTAATCCTAGCACTTGGAAGACAAATCTCCCAGTTCAAGATCAGACAGATCTATACAGCAAGTTCCCCCGGCAGCCAGGTCTACATAGAGTGTCTCAAAATGGTTCCTTGTGCTTCCTGTACTGAAACCAGCTGCAGCTCACTTTTCCTGTCCCTGTCAGTGAGAGCTGTTTCTCTTTAAGCTGTGAGCAAAGCCGGGCGATGGTGGCATAGGCCTTTAATCCCAGCACTTGGGAGGCAGAGGCAGACAGATTTCTGAGTTTGAGACCAGCCTGGTCTACAGAATGAGTTCCAGGACAGCCAGGGCTACACAGAGAGACCCTGTCTGGAAAAAATAAACAAACAAACAAACAAACTGAGCAAAAATAAACCCATTCTCTCCTTGGAGGAAGAAGATGCAGAGTTTGGTCTAGTAAATGTTATGCCAGTGGAAAAGGTCGTAGCTTGCAAACCACTAAGAGACAAACACAATTCAATCATTTTTATTTATTTGGAACTTGTCACGATATGTACATGTTGCTGGAGAAGGGGATTATGGGTCTGAGGCTGATTTTTGCTCTCCTCCATTGTTTTCTCCAATTTATTTTTGGTTTGGTTTTTGGTTTTTGAGACAGGGTCTCACTTTGTAGCTCTGGCTGGCCTAGAACTGACTAAGTGGATCAGATATTCTCAGACTCACAGAGATCTGCCTGCCTGTTTCCTGAGTGCTGGGATTAAAGACAGGCCCAGCTCCCCTTTATTTATTTATTTTTGGTTTTTCAAGACAGGGTTTCTCTGTGTAGCCTTGGCTGTCCTGGAACTCACTCTGTAGACCAGGCTGGCCTCGAACTCAGAAATCCGCCTGCCTCTGCCTCCCAAATGCTGGGATTAAAGGCATGTGCCACCACTGCCCGGCACCCCCTTTATTTTTTTAAGACAGTCTTTTACTGAGAGCTCACTGGTTTGATAAACTGCCCTAAGGATCAAGGATGCCTAAGCCCCAAGGATCTTCTGTTTGTTTGTTTGTTTGCTTTTCTCTGCGTAATCTTAACAGTCCTGGAACTCACTCTGTAGATCAGGCTGGCCTCGAACTCAGAAACTTGCCTGCCTCTCCCTCCTGAGTATAGAGATTAAATGCCTGTACCACTACTGCCTGGCTCCCAGGAATTTCTTGTCTCATGCTTTTTCAAGCACTGAGATTACAGATACAAGATACCATGCCCGCCCCTCCTCCATATGGGTGTCTGGGATATGAACTCAGGTCCTTTTACTTGCACTGTGCAGACTCTTTACTGAAAACCACCCATCCTCCTAGCACAGATCTTTGTTTTTAGACAAGGTTTTACTCTGTAACCGGGATTGGCCATAAATTCATGGCAATCCTCTCGATTCAGCCCCCTAGACTGGGAGATCACAGGTATGTTTCACCACAGCAAGCTGAGAGAAACAAGCATACCAAGATCTGAGGCCAACCTGTGCTACAAGATGAGATGCCAATCTCAAAAACAAGAAAAGAAAAAAATTAAAAAGAGATATCAACTGGGCAGTGATGGCACATGCCTTTAATCCCAGCACTTGGGAGGCAGAGGCAGGCGAATTTCTGAGTTCGAGGCCAGCCTGGTCTACAGAGTGAATTCCAGGACAGCCAGGGATACACAGAGAAATCCTGTCTCGGAAAAACCAAAAACTCATCCTTTTCTCTACCTGGTATCTCTAAGTGTATTTTTGATGTATGATAGAAAATTATTCCATAACTGTCTTTCTTTTTTTTAAAGATATATTTATTTATTTTATGTATGTGAGTACAGTGTTGCTGTCTTCAGACACACCAGAAGAGGGTGTTGGATTCCATTACAGATAGTTGAGAGCCATGATATGGTTGCTGGGAATTGAACTCAGGACTTCTGGACGAGCAGTTGGTACTCTTGACCACTGAGCCAGCTCTCCAGCCCTGGAGAATTTATTTTTCTTTTTAAAGATTTATTTATTTTATGTATGTGAGTACACTGTAGCTGTCTTCAGACCTATCAGAAGAGGGCATCAGATCCCATTACAGATGGTTCTGAGCCACCATGTGGTTGCTGGGAATTGAACTCAGGACCTTTGGAAGAGCAGTCAGTGCTCTTTTTTTGTTGTTGTTGTTTTTTGGTTTTTTTGGTTTCTTTCCCTTTGGTTTTTCGAGACAGGGTTTCTCTGCCCTATCTGTTCTGGAACTCACTCTGTAGACCAGGCTGGCCTTGAACTCAGAAATCCACCTGCCTCTGCAATCAGTGCTCTTAACTGCTGAGCCATCTCTCCAGCCTGTGGGAGAATTTCTTTAATAAGTTCATCTCTCAGGAACAGTTTTGGTTAGTTGGAGTTTTTTTTCCCCTTTGAAACATGTTTTCTCTGTGTAGCCCCGGCTATCCTGGAACTCTGCCTGCCTGTGCTGGGATCAAAGGTGTTCGTGGAACAGCCTGCATAGCTGGTAAATGTAGAAGATATTCTTCCAGCCCTTTGTCTTTCTTTTTTCCTTCCTTCCTTCCTTCCTTCCTTCCTTCCTTCCTTCCTTTTTTCCCCAACCTTCCTTCCTTTTTGAAGAACAGGTGCTTATGTAGCCAACACCAGCCAGACTAGCCTAGAACTCCTCATTCTTTGCGACTTCCTCCCCAGTCCTAGGATCATTGGGCAGGCACCTCACACACCTTCTAGGTTTTGTTTTGTTTTGGTTTTTGGTTTTTCGAGACAGGGTTTCTCTGTGTAGCTTTAGTTGTCCTGGAACTCACTCTGTAAACCAGGCTGGCCTTGAACTCAGAAATTAGCTTGTGCCTCCCAAGTGCTGGGACTAAAGGTGTGCGCCAACACTGCCTGGGTCCATTCTGGTTATTCTTGTCTGCACTAGTTTAAATATATCAAGTGTTTGTGGGGATGGAGATAGGCTGTGCCCCCTTTTCCTGCCCCCGTGCAGTCTGGTATTGCCATTGTTGATGGCCCCTGCTCCTTACACACCGTCTATAATGGTGTGCTTGGCAGACACACCTGGAGAAGTGCCCCGCCTCCGCTAGAGTCGCAGGTCACGTGTTGCAGCCTGTTGTCCTGGTGTTAGATATCAGCTTGGTGTAATTCCCACCATGACAAGTGAGGGGTAAGGCATCTTGCTTTGTTGGTTCTATGTGGTTCCTGTCAGTGTCCTTGTCACTGGAGATGTCAACTGTACCATAACTGAGACCAGCTCTTTTAATGCTGCTGCCTGAGTGTGCAGTTCCATTTATTAAAATTGCTTTTTAGACAATTTCACACAGTATAGACTGACTTCTCTCCACTGTCAACAGCATCCTTAACTACAATTTCTGGCTCATATCACCATTAACTGGGTTAGAAAGCTATGTAGGAGCAGTGGTGGCGCATGCCTTTAATCCCAGCACTTGGGAGGCAGAGGCAGGCAGATTTCTGAGTTCGAGGCCAGCCTGGTCTACAGAGTGAGTTCCAGGACAGCCAGGGCTACTCAGAGAAACCCTGTCTCGGAAGAAAACAAAAACAAAAACAAAAGAAAAAGAAAAGAAAGATAGAACTCTATGAGGGATGCGTTTTACAAAGCTTTTTCGGGGAGAGATACAACCAGCTAAGAAAATTACTATAACCTGTTTTCAGAATCCCAAACTGAGACTGCAGCTCCTGGAAGCGCATGCTCACTTCCTGAATATGGGACACCCCAGCCAGAGCAACTCTTATGCTTGCCTCAGCAATCCAGTGACTCCCTTCTCCCAACAATTCAGAAAACCAACATGCTGGCGATGGGATATAGCTCACTGGTAGTCACGTGCAACTTCCTGAGTTCAGTTTCAGCATGAGAGATGCGCGTGAGGGGGCACAGCACAGGAAGGGCCTCAGATACAGTGTGGGAAGGGCTTATTTTTGTGTTTTATTTTCGAGACAGAGTCTCACTATGTTGTTTCGACTAGCCTGGTATAGACCAGGCTGGCCTTGAACTCATGGATATCTGCCTGCCTCTGCCTCCTGAGCGCTGGGATTAAAAGCATATACCACTACTCCTGGCAACGTGGGTAGTTGCCATTTGTGGTCCATCCTCGACTGTGTCTTATTTGTTCTGGTCACAGTGTCTTCCTGGCATGTGATCATTACAGAAGGAGGAGTCTGGTGCAAATGACACTGGTCTTTTCCAGTTGCTATGACAGAATGGCATTGTGCAATCTCACAGCATGCCAGCTGTTGTGGAGGATGTACCTTCTAGTCACTGATTAAAAGACCTCGCTTCATCCTAGCCCTTGGAGATGGAGGCAAGTGGATGTCTGTGAGTTTAGAGGGCCAGCCTGGTCTACACAGGAAATACTGGTTATTGATGCAGAGGCTGAAGAAAGAGTTCAGCAGCCAACAGCACACAGGCTGCTCTTGCAGAAGGCCTACGTAGGCTCAGCTTCCAGTACACACCCATAGGAATGAGCCACCAACAGCTCGGTTTCCAGGGGATCCAATGTCCTTTTCTGGCCTCTGAGAGCACCTGCATGCATATGGCACACATAAATACACAGATGTGCTACACACATAGGAATGCACACACATGAGCCACACATGCATAATTTTTTTTTTTTTGGACAGGGTTTCTCTGTGTAGCCCTGGCTGTCCTGGAACTCACTCTGTATACCAGGCTAGCCTCGAACTCGGAAACTTTCCTACCTCTGCCTCCCAAGCTCTAGGATCAAAGGCATGCGCCACCACTGCCTAGCATAAATTTTTAAAAAAACATTTAAATATCATGGTCATTGAAATTGTGTCAGAACCCTCCCCCCTCCCCCCAACCTAGCTGGCCGTCAAAGCAGTGTTCAAAACACAGCCTGGAATGTCTTAGTTCCTAGCTCTGGGGTACAGACAGCAGACAGTGATTCCTCTGAGCTTTCACTCACTAAAGAAGAATGTCATACATGGTAGACATGGCCTCTGTTTGCCTGAGGCTGAGGAGTTAGCATGGACAAAGGGCAGCAAATGAGTGCTCTTTTGCAATGCTGGGCCTTGCCAGGTAATAGCTCTGCCACTGACCCACACCACTAACCATTCAGAATGGGAAGCACCGGGTGCCGTACCTCTGGGGATTCTGAATGCTCAGGAAAAGTCCTCTTGAAAATGCGAAGTTAAATCGAGACCTGAGGGCTGGAGAGATGGCTCAGGGGTTAAGAGTGCCGACTGCTCTTCCGAAGGTCATGAGTTCAAATCCCAGCAACCACATGATGGCTCACAACCATCCGCAATGAGATCTGACCCCTTCTTCTGGGGGTGTCTGAAGGCAACTACCGTGTACTTACATATAATAAATAAATAAATCTTTAAAAAAATAAAAAAATAAATCGAGACCTGAAGCTGGTGGCACACACCTTTAATCCCAGCACTTGGGAGGCAGAGGCAGGCGGATTTCTGAGTTCGAGGCCAGCCTGGTCTACAGAGTTCCAGGACAGCCAGGGCTACACAGAGAAACTCTGTCTCGACCCCCTCCACCCCCCAAAAAAATTGAGACCTGAAAGATTTGCCAAATGGGTTGGAGAGGTAGTTTAGGAGTTAAAAGAGTTTGATTCCCAGCACCTAACTGCAGCTCCCAAGCAGGCAAAACTCCATTTCAGGGGATTCAGTGCCCTCTTCTGGCCCTTAGGGGCACTGCGTGTATATGGTACAGACTAAACACCCATACACAGAAAATAATAAAATACATTTTCAAGCTGGGCAGTGGTGGTGCCCGCCTTTAATTCCAGCACTTGGGAGGCAGAGGCCGGCGGATTTCTGAGTTCGAGGAACTACAGACTGAGTTCCAGGACAGCCAGGGCTACACAGAGAAACCCTGTCTCAAAAACAAACAAACAAACCAAAAAGCCAATCAAACAAAAATAATTTGTCATTGAAAAATAAAGCTCCCTAGCACACTACTACCATACTCACTATAGTGACATTGCTATCTAAAGCAGGAGCGCCCGGAGCTCACCTCTCCTGCTAATGGGAAGCTCTGTGACCTGCTCCTCAGGGATCTGATGGAAAGGCGGGAAACACACTGCACTTGAAACTTCCAGTGTGAGTCTGGAAGCCCCAGGCGTGAGCTCAGCTGCTTTCAGCGGGATCCGACCATGTATGGCAATGTGCATTTCTCAAGTGCGGTCCTGCAAGACAGCTTCCAGAGAAGTTCAGCTTTCCTTCTCCTCTGAAACCCGGTTGGGGCGGACCCACGAGAGCACACCATCTTCCTGGTTTCTTCCAGCCAAAGCTTGTTCCCAACACCTACCAGCTTACAAAGGTTGCCATCATTCCAAAATGTTCCAATCCTCCACACTGTCCTGTCCCCTGTCTGTGCAGCCTCTGGAGAAGCATCATGCCCCATTAGTACTTGTGAGACATCTTAAGGAAAGGACAGTGTTTTGTGAGTCGATACTTGGAATGGCTCAAAAAGTACATTTCACCGGTAAAGTCTGAGAGATCTGGGACTCTGAGCTCACCTTTAAGACTAGAGCCTCTACTCCACTGTGTAGAACTTAGTGTTCATTCTGGGCCATTTTAATGTTCATCTATAAGATGTTGACATCTGCAGGCCTTGTCTCTGCAGTTTCTTCCCAGCTCTGAGGAAAGGGAAGCAGACCCAGGTGCCACGGACTGTGGGAAAGCCCTACACAGCTTAATCCTAGAGGCAGAAACCCTCCATTTCCCCCCTCCCCTGCCTGACCTACATGGTGCCTCTTTTGTACTATTGGGGTTAGCCTAGGACTTTTCTACCCTGGGCAAGTGCGCTACAACTGAGTCGCATGGTCAAGCCTTAGGAAATGCTGTTGGTTTCAAATCCCGGCTTTTTGTTGTTTCCCAGAGCAGGAGTTACAAGGGTCTGAACTCTGCTCATCTATGGGAAGCAGTACGTGCTCTTAACCACTGAGTTATCCCACCAGCTCACTTTTTTTCCATTTTTTTTTTTTTTTCAGACAGGGTCTCACTGCGTAGCCTGGTTGTCTGTGTCCTTCCTGTGTAGAACACTGGGCTGGCCTCACACTCAGCATTGCCCCTGCCTCAGCTTCCGTAGTGTCGGGGGGTCACAGGCATATGCTACCACATTCATCCTATTTTTATATTTTTGAGATAGGTTGCCCAGGCAGTTCTTGACCTTGTTGGCTCAAGTGATCCTCTTACCTCAGCCTCCCTGAGTAGCTGAGATTACAGGCATGGGCCACCACACTACATTTATTGACAGTTTAGTCTAAGTATTTAATGCATTAATTTACTAAATGAATTCTGTTTACTTGATTCTTGGTCAGTGAAACCAAGCTCAGGATACATGAGACAAAGAAAGAACCGCCGGCTGGACCAGTCAGCACAATTGGTGGGGAAGCAGACATTCCAGCTGCAGGGGACTAGAGCATTCGTGTCAGGGGCAGGCAGCAGCAGACTGTTTTCATAGTTGTCTCTGAACAAGTTACACGCGGCTGGACAGCTTAGTCTCTGATTATGTTGTTTCTTTGTTAGGTTTTTGTCTGTTTGTTTGAGATAGGATCTCACTATAAAGTCTTGATTGGCCTGCAACTTGCTATGTAAACCAGGCTGGCCTTAAATTCACAGATATCCTCCTGCCTCTGCCTCCCAAGTGCTGAGATTAAAAGTTCTTACTGGGCAGTGGTGGCACATGCCTTTAATCCCAGCACTTGGGAGGCAGAGGCAGGCAGATTTCTGAGTTCGAGGCCAGCCTGGTCTTCAGAGTGAGTTCCAGAACAGCCAGGGCTACACAGAGAAACCCTGTCTCGAAAAAACAAAACAAACAAACAAACAACCCCCAAACCAAAAAAACCTGGCTCTTTGTCATTTTTTTTCTTTTTTAAAGATTTATTTATTACTATGCGTAAGTACACTGTAGCTGTCTTTTAACACACCAGAAGAGAGCGTCAGATCTCATTACGGGTGGTCATGAGCCACCATATGGTTGCTGAGACTTGAACTCAGGACCCTCAGAAGAGCAGTCAGTGCTCTTACCCGCTGAGCCATCTCGCCAGCCCGTCATTCTTTTCTTTTAAAGTATAACTTCTATTTTATTTTTCCTTCTGCTCTTATGAAGCCACCTCTTTACATGGGCTTTGGTGGAGTTCGTGGGCAGTGCCAGCAGGTCTACATCGTGATGGGAATTTTCGGACCTTCCGGGCTTCATGAATGAGATTGAGTCCGGACTACCTTGCTATGAATGGCAGAGCTCACTCAGTAACGGAGCTTGGCAAAGAGCTTGGGAAGTGCATGCGCATCGAAGACACTTTCTTTGGATATGTCCCTGACTGCAGTGACTTCTACAATGTTCTGAAAGATGAACTTAATTGCTTTATCCTTGGGTTGAACTGTCTGCACATGGCTGCAACCCTTTTTGGTACGACCGTTGTTTCTTTTTTTAGGTCTAGAGCCAAGACCCAAAAGCTCTTTGTCAGTTTTTTTTTTCTTTTTCCTTTCCCTTTTCCTTTTTCTTCTCTCTCTCTCTCTCTCTCTCTCTCTCTCTCTCTCTCTCTCTCTCTCT